>JAMRYI010000500.1:0-121316 GCA_029231635.1 Ditylenchus weischeri
AGCCTGTGTGGATAGAGGTACTTATTACATTCGAGAGCAAAAACAGGGACGCGAAGCGCCCTGTGTGAATAGGGTACTTATTACATTCGAAGCAAAAACAGGGACGCGAAGCAACCCTGTGTGAATAAGAGTACTTATTACATTCGAAGCAAAAAACAGGGACGCGAAGCGCCCTGTGTGGATAAGTACTTTTTACACTCGAAGCAAAAGAAAGGGACGCGAAGCAGCCTGTGTGAATAGAGTACTTATCACATTCGAAGCAAAAACAGGGACATGAAGCAGCCCTGTGTGAATAAAGGATTTTATTACACTCGAAGCAAAAAACAGAAACGCTTCTTTTCCTCTTTTTTACTAATTCGAAGCCCTGGTTTTAAAATCAAAAAAAAACAAAGTCCTCAGATGTTAATCTGCAGTTTCAAAAAAACTAATAAAGTTTTGAAAAAAACGTTTTTTTGCTAACCTTGCTTGAAGTTCTGACATCAGATTCGTGTTCAGCATGATTGATTTGCTTATAAAACTAGTCTTAAAATTCAAAAGTCCTTGTCAAAATTTAAATTCCTCTCGAGACAACAATTATTTAAACTTGCGAGAAATTAGATATTTGAATTATTAATTTAATTAAATTAAATTATTTACATTCTTTTATTAATTATTGTCTCGAGAGGAATTTGAATTTCGACAAAGACTTTCAAATTTTAAGACCAGTTTTATAAACAAATTGACCATGCTGAACATGAATCCGGCGTTCCAGTGATTTGTGTCTAAGGTATGTGGGTGTGTGCACATCTCAACTGCTAGCCCTCTTTGGGTTCCTAGGGGGCTTAGAAAATCTGGTACTTCTGCACTGTATACTGTATACCACCACCAAAGACCTAAAAATGACCAAGTACCACCGGGGGACCGAGGCAAACAAAAAAAATTTTTTTGAAAAATGTACTTTAGCGTAAAACATGCACCGAAATTAAAAAAACAGTGTTTTGGCTTTAAATGTGTCGTTAAATGGAGACTGTTGCTTAATCTAGTTTCATTGCTTTTATAAAGTATCACTTTACCTCAACTTTGGCTGAAACTAACCAAATCGTTGTAAGAGTGTCGTCAAATAGAGTTAAGACTATAAGTTTGAAGATTTTCTCGGCCGCTCTACACTTTCGCTTCTTATTAAAAACAAGAATTTTGGAAAACTACAAAAATTAGTTAAACTACAAAAAATAATAATCATTAAAAAGCGAAAAAAAATTAATTTGTGTGTAAAGGAAAGAAAATTTGCTCAGTCTGCTTCCATTCTAAAACTGGATAATGCTTGCGCTTTCAGACGATAATATATTAATTTATTTGTCATACTTTGCTATTTTTTCCGAATTTTCAATTCTCCTAGCTATTTTTCCAGTCTGCATGCTTAATTTGGTGGTAGTCTACCAGACTACAGTCATTCACAGAAACATGAAGTTTATTCTGTTTTGGCAGACCTTAGCTATAATTCTGTTGTCAGCAGAAAGAAGTATAGAAATTTTTTGAAAAATTTGGACAGGCAATATATATTGGGCAGACTATGCTCCTTTAATACTATCTAGAGTATTTTTTTTGACTTTTGGAAACAACATCGGTTATGCCTTTCTGTTTGAAAGGATCTGGGCAACGGTAGCTGTGAAAACTTATGAGAACAACAAAAAGCCGTATTTTAATGTTATCTGCCTTATTTCAATCGTGAGTTTTTTGAAATAGTTAAGACTTGGAAATTTTTTAGATAGTTATTTTATTTTTTAAATGAGGGTCACGAGTCTTTTTAGTAAAATTATTTACCGTAATTATTTTAATAGAAACCCCATGGTTACTATTTTTCAATCCTCTAAAAATCTTGAAATTGTCAATCAAAAATAACCCTAATTTTGAAATCTTAGGGAGGGGGGTTGGTTCCTAGTCACAGTTAACTCGATTTTCAAAATTTTTTGACCTTTTTTGATGTTTTTATGTGTAATTTTTTGCAAAATTTTGAGCATGTGACCCCGCAACTGAAAGCATATTTCAGTGGCTACACAGTGGTATGAAAGTTTCTTCATTCAGTTCACAAAAATTGATCTATTGTGATAAAAACAATTTCGAGTCAGACAACTGTCAGACAACTCAGCATTGTTTTTATGACCAGGGGGGGTGGTAGCATTTTTATTTATTTAAAAATAGTGTTTCGACGTCTCTTAAGTAATTTTTTTATGCTTAAAACAATAAAAAAACTATTTTCGAACACTTTCATACGTCAAAAGCTGATTTTTAGCAAAAAAAAATTTCACCAAAATTTGACCTTTTGCCTTGGGGATAAGGTGAACCACCTTATATAAGTGTTCTACCCCGTTTGGTCACTGGAGCTGGGCAAAGATTCTTATATGCATTTTATGATCAAGTGTCTTGCTCGGAATTATGTCTAAGGTAAGTGAGTGCTTTGACACAAGTCACTCGAAAGTGGGTTTGTATGTGAAAAACATATGCATACCAGAGTTTCTTTATGCGGTAGGCCCCAATTAACAAAACTATGTTCAAATTACATCTTTTTGATCTACACATTAGGCTCCAGTGACCAAAACGGGGTAGAATACCCAGGTGGTTCACCTTGGTCCCCCAAGGCAAAAGGTCAAATTTTGGTGAAATTTTTTTTTTGCTAAAAATCAGCTTTTGACGTATGAAAGTGTTCGAAAATAGCTTTTTTATCGTTTTAAGCTTGAAAAAAATTAATTAAGAGACGTCGAAACACTATTTTTAAATAGATGAAAAATGCAACGCCCCCCCCCAAGTGCATAACTGCCGTTTTTATCAAAATAGATCAATTTTTGTGAACTGAATGAAGAAATTTTTGTACCACTGTGTAGCCACTGAAATATGCTTTCAGTTGCGGGGTCACATACTCAAAATTTTGTAAAAAAATACACATAAAAACACCAAAAAGGTCAAAAATTTTTGAAAATTCGAGTTAACTATGTAACAACCCTACATATATCTTTTAATAAAAGCCCATGGCCTTATATCAGAAGATTTACGGAAATTTTTCACTTATGGCACTGTGTATTTAGCCATAAAAACTCCAACATTCTTGGGCTCACGACCACTCAAAAATAGCCCTGTTCCTCAGCTACATTTTGAGTAGCTGTGTGCCTAAAATGATGGATTTTTCATAGCTTAAAATACAATGTCACAAGGGACTTTGGGGAGCCCCCGTCATCTAATACTGCGTCTTCTAATATAGTCATCCAATACAAGCCCATGGGTTCTTATTAGAAGATATACGGTATTATTTGAAAGACGATGGGTATGACAGGAACCCCTGTGATATTTAGGAAGACTCTTTAATCACATTTAGCAGGATGTTTCGAAAATTGGGTTTAAAAAAGTGTCAGATCTTTTGGCTAAATTAAAGTATACCCCCACCATTCAATTAAAGTTGACCCCCACCTGTCAATTTAAGTTGACCCCCACCACTAAACTAATGTTGGAACCCATCACATAATTGTTCGACAAATTTTCTTTCTGAAAATACCCGAAGAAGATTACATATTTTTAATTTCGCGCCCTAAATTGCTATGTAAATTCTTCTGTGATTTTATAATCACTTATAAGTTTTTCTTTGTTTTTTTTTTTTCGATTTTGTATTTTTGTGATTCTTTTCTCATCTCCATAGCTTTTACATTTTAGATGGCTCTAAAACGCGACGGACGTACTATGCATCAGCGATGGACACTGGCTGAACTTGATCGATTATCCGAAAGCAGTGACGCTCTTCTCAATTTCTTGGACACTCACGGCATCGTTTCCATTAATCGACAATGCAAGAAATGTGGCAAGAATAGTATGACGTTAAATGAGCGCGCAAATGGGTATTGGTTTTTTTTATTTTTCGTTTCTGTTTCCTTGCATTAATACTTATTTTAGCCAAGTACGATTTAGTCAAGTACTTTAATTGACTGGTGGGGGTCAACTTTGATTCCGATCTTTTTGGAGGTCGTTGAATCGGGGGTTGACTATAAAGACATTTTCCCAAAAATTAATTCCAAAAATTGAATATGTCTCAAACTGTTTTACCCCGTGAATTTAATCATTTACCTGGTCAAATATGAATTCTCATCAAAATATTTGGTTACCTTGTCAAATTATTCATTAACCCAGCAAAATTTTTAAAATTTTGATTGAAAATTTGACGGGGTAAATGAATAATTTGATAGGCAAAATAGTTACTTTGCTCAAAGATTTGAATTTGACAAGGTAAATGATTAATTTGACGGAGTATAATACTTACAGCCAATTGAATTACAGTCGAACCTGGCTAACCTGTCACCCCTGGGGACCAACCTGAGGTGACGGGTTAGCCAGGGTGACAGGTTACTGAGGGTGTAGGATTACAAAGAGCAAGTATCGATAAGAATCGTTTATTCGAGCAACTAACAATTCAACCACCCAAATCAGACGCTAAACAGTAGGGAAGAAGTCCTTGATCCTACTTTGCTTCTGCGACTTCCTTTGCTCTTGATAAAAGACCTCATCCAAGGCGTCGCTGTGATGAAACACAAAAGGTTAAAACAAATTGGCGGAAATTTGAAAAGTTTTCCGCAATATGCTAGGTGACGGCTTATCAAGCGTAATTTTCTTTGTTGATTTTGGACGGATTGTAGTCCCCACGTTCCTTGCTCTTCCAACTTCTTGATGTTTCTATAGTCTACAGTCCTCATAGGAATTTTAGTTTCTTTTTATTATCTTGTTGATGATTCGATAGAGACCTTCGACCATTGATTGCATGATGCTCTTTGAAAGATTCTTGACTTCTTCAACTTCAAATAATTCGGGATCTTTTTGTCAGCTTTTGAGTCACTATAAAACAGCTATAAATTTAAGAACACTGTATTTTCTCTAAAAATTCTTCGATGAAGAGCTGGCGGAGGGTGACGGGTTAATGGGGGTAAGATCAGCGGAATTTCTATCTCGGCCAACCAAATTTTTTTGAAGTGACGGGTTAGCGGGGGTGACGTGTTACTGGAGTGACGGGTTAGCCAGGTTCGACTGCACCCATGAAAAGTGTCTCGTGAGCATTCAAAGCAATCTGTCATTTTCAGTAGATTTAATCAAAAAAATTATAAAATATATTTAGATATTTATTTCATGTTCAACAGTTTACTTTCAATTTCTGCAAGATAATACTCAAGCTGTTGCTGTGGGAACTTTTTTGATCTTTATTTACAGTGCTGTCCTTAGTTTAGTCGAAATATTTGTAAGTCTTGAAGTATTATTATAATTTCCTAGGAAAAACTATGTCGGTGTGATAAAATTATGGCTTAATAAAAATAAGTAGTGTCATATAAAGGGTGTCGAAACTTTTTACCCACATTTGTTTTGCTCATAACTTTACTAGGTGACCATACAAGTGACAATGCTCCTTTAATCGTGCGTAAAATATTTGGCAATCAATTCATTTTAAAGCCTAGACTCTTGTATTTGGATCGTCGAGTTATTGCTATTTTTATGAAATGTCAATTTTTTATTATGCAAAGGGTGGCTGTGTGGGCGGGCATTGGGTGTTATGGTGTCGTTGGGCTGTTCTTTTGTAATGGGAACGTTGACACTCGGAAAGCTATGCGTAATAATTGGTAGACAGGACTCAGAATCTCACGCTCTGCACGATAGTGTTTTTACTTTTTTCATAAAAAAAATTAACAGGGGGACCAAGCTGTTTTCATGAAAAAACCAACAGGGGGACCAAGCTGTTTTCATGAAAAACCAACAGGGGGACCAAGCTGTTTTCATGAAAAAACCAACAGGGGGACCAAGCTGTTTTCATGAAAAAACCAACAGGGGGACCAAGCTGTTTTTGGCACCGGCAACTCCAGTAGTACCAAACTTTTTTACCCACATTTGTTTTGCTCATGAATTTTTTGATTTGCGTGTAAAATATTTGGCAATCAATTCATTCTAAAGCCTAGACTTCTATGATTAATAAAACAGATCGGCTCGTTTTGATTATTGATCGTCGAGTTATTGCTGTTTTCATTTCTTCGATGATATAAGCAGTGTATGAAGATTGACTTGAGCCTTATCCGTGTACACCTGACTCTTGACATAATCCCAACAAAAAACAACCATTCAGGTTAGGTCAGGAAACCGAGCAGACTATTTGATTAGAGCAAGATTCCTACCAATCCATCAGTTCGAAAAATAGTGGTTGAGCAGAGCTCCTACCTCCAATCCGCAATGTGGTGGCTTTATATGTGTTCGCATGCCTCCCAAAAAAACACGCCTTGGTCCCCCCTATTGTTTTTTTGCAACATTTTTTTTTCAAAAGTCTCAAAATAATTTGTTTAACTACTTTTCGAAGCTTTGATGAACATGCTTGAGCTCGTCTTAGCATATGCTGGCCTACCTTTGCCTGAGCTGAAGCCTTAATTTTATATATTTTTGACATTTGCGGGGAACTAAGACAAGTTTTTTTGGAGGTACGCAAACACATAGAGAGCCGTGGAGCTCCATCTTGCATTGAAACCAGTATGTCGAAATTTGGCCATTGCTGAAAAACCGGAATAACATTATCTTAGAGCATTGCCAAATATCGCTAGGCACTCGGGAAGACGTTAACGCTCGGGATCAACACTCGGGAAGCCATACGTAATGATTGGTAGACTTGACTCAGAATTTTACGCTCTGCACGATAGTGTTTGTACTTTTTTTATTTACACAAAAAAGTGCTGAGATATCGATGATTCAAAATTAGTCGAAAACGGGTTTCGAAAAACAACAATGCGGTTGATTCATTCGTGTGGTACTCACCCAAATTTATACTTTTTCCAGGCGCTCGACATCTCAAAATGGAGGGCATAAACAGGGCTATCGAATAAGTGCAAACATTCATGGTGGTGCAATAAAAATCATGGAGGAATACGCATTTATAGGCTAAAATGCATATTTCTGAAAATCACATAACTGAAAATCAATCATAATATGAGCGGAATGTGATTTTCAGAAATATGCATTTTAGCCTATAATAACAATTACTACGCATGGCTTTCCGAGTGTCAACGTTCCCATTACAAAAGAACGGCCCAACGACACCATAACACCCAACGCCCACCTACACAGCCACGCGCGATTAAAGGAGCATCGTCACTTGTATGGTCACCTAGTGAAGTTATGAGCAAAACAAATGTGGGTAAAAAGTTATCGACAACAACATGTCGATCGAAAATTGCTGAAAAACGCCCTTGGGTGGTTTTATGTTGAAGAAGTAAAGTCAAGAATTCGATGCTTAACAAAAAAAATTAAGATTCTCTCAGCAGTAGCTATTCATAATCAGCAGAAAAATAGCAAAAGACTATTAATGCGTAACGGTCATAGTCTGACTGAGTCATACCAGGTGAAAAAAACTAAAAAAAGTGCAAAATGAACAACTATGTTTTTTAGCTGTCGGAAAATATTCGCACGGGCAAACAATTGGCTCCAACATTTTTCTTACATTTCTTAACTACGATTGCGGCTGCTTTAATATGCTTCTTAATGTTTTTTGTTTTAAAAACTGAAATTTCTGGTTATTTTTCTATTGTGGTATTCTTTGTGTTCATGGCTGTTTGCAATTTTGGAATTGTGACGAGTACAATCAGGTATTTTAATGTATGATAAGAATTAAAAATCAAAATTAATTTAAATTTTTTAAATAATCTAATCTGGACTACTGGCACGAGCGTTTTAGCGAAAATAATCGGCGCCAAGATTGGGACTTTTAATACAATTTTAGGCTCTATATGGGCCCTATCCCTCAACGGGCACTGATTTAAAACTTGGTCCTCCTTTGTTTTTTTTTGTAATTTTACCCTATATACCATCAATAGACCGTCGACTCTAGCTAAAGTGCCTTACAAAACACTGGCGTTGAGAAACATCATAGAAATGAGAATACTTAAGCGAGAAATTTAGAAATGCGACTGACAAGGTCGTTGCATTTAGGCGAAAATAAAATTGTACTTTTTCGGTTTGAGAAAATACAAATTTCAAACTATGTTTTTTGGTATCTGCTTTAAGGGTTGGGATTCCATCAAAATGATTTAAGTACCATCCATGTGGTCCGGACACTATTCGAGTGATTTAAGTATTATACAGGTGGTTTGGGTAGTATTAAGGTCGTGTACAGGTGGACACATATTTATGTATGGGTTGCAAAATTTTTGATAAATTAGAATTGGCACTCAATTAATTGCTGGGTTTGAAAATCGAAATTTTGACTACACAATCGTTTATCAATTAACCGATGGGTTTCAAATCGTAAATTGTGTAGAGGCTAGGGAGATTTGCCAAAAACGAAATTTGCCAAACGGGCTAACTAATTGCAAGGCTCAACGTCTGATGGGTTGCAAAATTTTTATGGGTTTTATTCATTGCTTAAAGAAACCCATAAAAAAAGTTTTGAAGTTTTTATAAATATAAAAATTTTGCAACCCATCGGAGGTTGAGCCTTGCAATTGGTTAACCCATTCGGCAAATTTCGTTTTTGGCAAATCTCCCCTAGGCTGTGTGGACACACAATTTCAAAATTTCGATTTTCAAACCCAGCAATTAATTGAGTGCCAATTCTCATTTATCAAAAATTTTGTAACCCATGCATAAATATAGTCTGTTACGTATAACCACCCAGCAACTTAATAGAATACAATACTTAAAATTGGGAGAACAATTCATTTTGAAAAAAATGTGTAATTAAAAAAAATTCAATTGTTCTCCCACTTTTCAATATTGCATTTAGCTAGTTGATAGCTCGTAAGAAACTAGAGATTCAGGGCTACATGCTAGTGCGAAAAACATAAAAAAGTTGAAAAGTTAACACCGAGAACAAGAATTTTTAAAAATTTGATGGCAGATTTACTTATTTTAACGGGAGATTTACATAATTTGACGGGTGTTTTCACCTATAGCCCCCAGTAATAGCTAAAATTCAAATTTTGGTGAAAAAAGTTCAAAATAATGACTTTCCCTTCAAGACAATAACATAAAACAATAAAAAAGTATGTAAAAAAATGACAAGTGCTCCAGCTCTTGCTCTTGGCTCTTAGTCTCAAAATTTTTGCTCCTGCTCTTGCTCTTGGCTCTAAGTCTCAAAATTTTCGCTCCTGCTCTTGCTCTTGGCTCTTAGTCTCAAAATTTTTGCTCCTGCTCTTGCTCTTGGATGGGAGCGGAGAATCTTGGAGCCAAGAGCGAAGAATTGCCCCTCATTACCCCATAAGTTCGCAAAAATTGGCAAAAAGTTGGGCTTATACACAAAAATGGCGACCCACCCACGCACACCCACACAATCCAAATATTATATAAGATTTGAAAAAAAAATCCAAGGCTACAAAACCTACTTTTAAAAATTTTCTTGCAACAATATTTTTACTTTGAACAGCTCCAAAGTCTAGTGAGCACTTTCAGGACACATGTTAACAATAACCTTGAAAAAAATATATAGACTTATTGATTGATTATTTCCTAGGTACCATCCTATATTAAACAGAAGAGCAGTTAAACTTTGTAAACAGCTTCAAACACTGATGTGTTGCCATAAAAGCTCTCCAGAAATTGCAGGCGACCATGCTTTGGACATAAATGCAATGCCAAAGACCATAAGTGGCAGCTGTCTAATAAACAAAGCTCAAATAAATGATCATTTCAATGATTTAAAGGCTTCCTGGAATTAATATATTGCAGCCAATGACAACCTATAGCTACGGCCACAATGATCGCTTCTGGCTGCCGCTTTTTGAATATCATTGTGACTAGCAAGGCGTGACAGCCACAACTATGGCTTATTATGGCTGTCGTTTTATTACAAACCCAAATAATAACTTAATGTTTAACACATTTTTATTGACAGACTGAAAAATAAATGATAAATGTTATTTTCTGCTGTTTTTCAGAGGACGCTATTATTATAATGTAACAATCAAGCCACTTCCTATCCATTTTAGGAGCGGTCAAAAAACCATTTTGGAACTTATACTGTCCCCCCCCATACCCGGATTTTTTAAAAAGTGACCCAAAACCACTTCCAAACTCATTTATTCTGCTCAACAAGATACGAGAAGCATTTCTAAACACTTTCTGAATAAAAAAATTTGAATTTTGCCTCCCACCCCTCAGCAGTAGGTGGCCTTTTGGGGTATTTTAGGGACATTTTTGGGTGATTTATCACATGTTTCTTGCTGGAGCTGGGCAAAAAGACTCTATAAATGCCTTTTTGATCAATAGTAAAGGTACCTAAACCAAATATCAGAGATTTGAGGTATGTTTGGCGGCGAAGCTTTACTATTGATCAAAAATGCATTTATAGAGTCTTTTTGCCCAGCTCCAGCAAGAAAAATGTGATAAATCACCCAAAAATGTCCCTAAAATACCCCAAAAAGGCCACCTACTGCTGAGGGGTGGGAGGCAAAATTCAAATTTTTTTATTCAGAAAGTGTTTAGAAATGCTTCTCGTATCTTGTTGAGCAGAATAAATGAGTTTGGAAGTGGTTTTGGGTCACTTTTTAAAAAATCCGGGTATGGGGGGAACCGTATAAGTTCCACCATTTTAATTGAGTAAAATTCCGAGTGGATGTATTAGTCGAATCCTGCACAAATCAGATGGCTGCCTTGGTCTCCTGACCTCGAATGTAGGTTTTGAAATGAGCAGTTGTTCAAAGATTTTGTTTTCCACACCGTGGGCTAAATCGTTATTCTCGACCCAGCTTAGGCACGAAAACACTGCGGTTTTTTTCAAATACAGTCGCACTAGAACTATACTAGGCTTTATTCACTTAAAACGGAATGGCGAAATTTGTGGAGAAACATTTGCGGCAGGTCATTTATGGACGTAACATTTAAGATTTCCGAAAACATACTTTCTACAGTCAAGTCTTTATATAATTACACCCCAAAAGTTCGATCCCCAGCTGGCTCAGTTTTTCAACATACCGGCTGAAAATAGTGTCAGACCCTGCTAGTGATCGAACTTTCAGGGGTGTCACCATATTAAAGGTAGATATGTTTGACCCTAGTATAGAATACCCCCAAACTTATGCCTTCTAAAACTTAAGTAAAGAGCACCAAAGTAATAAAAAAATTCTCTGCTAATAATTATTGTCTTCGAATCTAGAATATAATTTTAATTTCCTCGCTTTCAGCTTTATTCACTCAAAACAGCCAGAATGTCTTTTGACGACCAGTTCACCTGTGGACGCTTCCCTGCTCCGTCAGTTGCCCCTCGGAAAAATGTCAATTTGGAGCTAGACGGGTAGGCGATTTAAAAGTGCTACTAAAATAATTACAAGAAGCTTAGATATAGAATTTCTGAATAAACCGCCAAGAAAATTTGCATTTAATTAATTGATTTGAAGATTATCTCAGCTCTCTAAAATTATTTTGAGCTAGCTAGTCAAGGGATCCTATTCTGTTTCAATTGCCATTTAAACAAGTATTTCGAAATTTTCACTTTGACTGACATATCTAATCTTGTACAAAAAAATCTCTATAAAATAATTATTGTCTTTGAATATTACTATTTTTATTCTCTAGCTTTCAGCTTTATTCACTCAAAACAGCCAAAATGTCTTTTGACGACCACCTGAAGCTAAGCAGCACTAGCCAGGAAGTGGTAGTGACCACCAAGGATGGAGACCAGTTCACTCCGTCAATGCAAAGCCCTGGGTTTGGCTGATGATGCGAATCTGCCAGTGAACTTGACTGTCAATGAGGTCAGCACTCCAATCTTCAAGAAGGTACTCGAGTGGTGCGAAGAGCACAAAGGTCGGTAATTTTATTTAAAAGTTATTAATTTGAGACGCGCAATTTCTTAAAATCAGACCTTCTAAAAATCGTTGTAACTACCCTTTGGAACAACAAGTTTAGGCTTAGCCCTTAGACTTAGGGGTAGGCCAGCGTATGGAAGTTGTGACTAATAAATGTTTTACCCACTTTTTCTGGGGTCTGGAACATATATTTGGGTGCTCTTTACTTAGGCTTAGGGTAGGCCAGTGTATGGAAGTTGTGACTAATAAATGTTTTACCCACTTTTCTGGGGTCTGGAACATATATTTGGGTGCTCTTACTTAGGCTTAGGGTAGGCCAGTGTATGGAAGTTGTGACTAATAAATGTTTTACCCACTTTTCTGGGGTCTGGAACATATATTTGGGTGCTCTTTACTTAGGCTTAGGGGTAGGCCAGTGTATGGAAGTTGTGACTAATAAATGTTTTACCCACTTTTTCTGGGGTCTGGAACATATATTTGGGTGCTCTTTACTTAGACTTAGGGTAGGCCAGTGTATGGAAGTTGTGACTAATAAATGTTTTACCCACTTTTCTGGGGTCTGGAACATATATTTGGGTGCTCTTTACTTAGGCTTAGGGTAGGCCAGTGTATGGAAGTTGTGACTAATAAATGTTTTACCCACTTTTCTGGGGTCTGGAACATATATTTGGGTGCTCTTTACTTAGGCTTAGGGTAGGCCAGTGTATGGAAGTTGTGACTAATAAATGTTTTACCCACTTTTCTGGGGTCTGGAACATATATTTGGGTGCTCTTTACTTAGACTTAGGGGTAGGCCAGTGTATGGAAGTTGTGACTAATAAATGTTTTACCCACTTTTCTGGGGTCTGGAACATATATTTGGGTGCTCTTTACTTAGGCTTAGGGTAGGCCAGTGTATGGAAGTTGTGACTAATAAATGTTTTACCCACTTTTTCTGGGGTCTGGAACATATATTTGGGTGCTCTTTACTTAGGCTTAGGGGTAGGCCAGTGTATGGAAGTTGTTTTACCCACTTTTTCTGGGGTCTGGAACATATATTTGGGTGCTCTTTACTTAGACTTAGGGGTAGGCCAGTGTATGGAAGTTGTGACTAATAAATGTTTTACCCACTTTTCTGGGGTCTGGAACATATATTTGGGTGCTCTTTACTTAGACTTAGGGGTAGGCCAGTGTATGGAAGTTGTGACTAATAAATGTTTTACCCACTTTTCTGGGGTCTGGAACATATATTTGGGTGCTCTTTACTTAGGCTTAGGGGTAGGCCAGTGTATGGAAGTTGTGACTAATAAATGTTTTACCCACTTTTCTGGGGTCTGGAACATATATTTGGGTGCTCTTTACTTAGGCTTAGGGGTAGGCCAGTGTATGGAAGTTGTTTTACCCACTTTTTCTGGGGTCTGGAACATATATTTGGGTGCTCTTTACTTAGGCTTAGGGGTAGGCCAGTGTATGGAAGTTGTTTTACCCACTTTTCTGGGGTCTGGAACATATATTTGGGTGCTCTTTACTTAGACTTAGGGGTAGGCCAGTGTATGGAAGTTGTGACTAATAAATGTTTTACCCACTTTTTCTGGGGTCTGGAACATATATTTGGGTGCTCTTCACTTAGGCTTAGGGGTAGGCCAGTGTATGGAAGTTGTTTTACCCACTTTTCTGGGGTCTGGAACATATATTTGGGTGCTCTTTACTTAGACTTAGGGGTAGGCCAGTGTATGGAAGTTGTTTTACCCACTTTTTCTGGGGTCTGGAACATATATTTGGGTGCTCTTTACTTAGACTTAGGGGTAGGCCAGTGTATGGAAGTTGTTTTACCCACTTTTTCTGGGGTCTGGAACATATATTTGGGTGCTCTTTACTTAGACTTAGGGGTAGGCCAGTGTATGGAAGTTGTTTTACCCACTTTTTCTGGGGTCTGGAACATATATTTGGGTGCTCTTTACTTAGACTTAGGGGTAGGCCAGTGTATGGAAGTTGTGACTAATAAATGTTTTACCCACTTTTCTGGGGTCTGGAACATATATTTGGGTGCTCTTCACTTAGGCTTAGGGGTAGGCCAGTGTATGGAAGTTGTTTTACCCACTTTTCTGGGGTCTGGAACATATATTTGGGTGCTCTTTACTTAGACTTAGGGGTAGGCCAGTGTATGGAAGTTGTGACTAATAAATGTTTTACCCACTTTTTCTGGGGTCTGGAACATATATTTGGGTGCTCTTCACTTAGGCTTAGGGGTAGGCCAGTGTATGGAAGTTGTTTTACCCACTTTTCTGGGGTCTGGAACATATATTTGGGTGCTCTTTACTTAGACTTAGGGTAGGCCAGTGTATGGAAGTTGTGACTAATAAATGTTTTACCCACTTTTTCTGGGGTCTGGAACATATATTTGGGTGCTCTTCACTTAGGCTTAGGGGTAGGCCAGTGTATGGAAGTTGTTTTACCCACTTTTCTGGGGTCTGGAACATATATTTGGGTGCTCTTTACTTAGGCTTAGGGTAGGCCAGTGTATGGAAGTTGTGACTAATAAATGTTTTACCCACTTTTCTGGGGTCTGGAACATATATTTGGGTGCTCTTCACTTAGGCTTAGGGGTAGGCCAGTGTATGGAAGTTGTTTTACCCACTTTTTCTGGGGTCTGGAACATATATTTGGGTGCTCTTTACTTAGGCTTAGGGGTAGGCCAGTGTATGGAAGTTGTGACTAATAAATGTTTTACCCACTTTTCTCGGTCTGGAACATATATTTGGGTGCTCTTTACTTAGGCTTAGGGGTAGGCCAGTGTATGGAAGTTGTGACTAATAAATGTTTTACCCACTTTTTCTCGGGTCTGGAACATATATTTGGGTGCTCTTTACTTAGACTTAGGGGTAGGCCAGTGTATGGAAGTTGTGACTAATAAATGTTTTACCCACTTTTTCTGGGGTCTGGAACATATATTTGGGTGCTCTTCACTTAAGTTTTAGAAGGCGTAAATTTTGGGGGGGAGGGTATTCTATACTGGGGTCGAATTTTTGGTGCGTTGACGTTTGTACGACTTTATGCAAATGCATAAAATCGTACAAACGTTTGTCCGACTTTATGCAAATGCATAAAATCGTACAAACGTTTGTCCGACTTTATGCATTTTCAAATTAACGGTCATTCTGTAAATTATTTTAACGGATATCGCTTATTTCCATGGATTGAAATCATTTTTCCTACTCTGTTTGCTTCTTATCATTCCTTCTGCTATTGCTTGTGTACAGTAGTTATTTGTGCCGCCACTTTACCTTTTATTTGTTTATAGGCTAACAAAAGAACGAACAAAGTTGAACAAGGAAGATGAGGGCTTCACTTTGCCGACGATGACAGAATCGATTGAGACTGGGAAATACAAGCTGAATCGGGTCTCTCACCACAAGGACTGCAAGACTCTCACCAAGAACGAAGTGCTGGCAAAAGACCTGGACAGAAAAATGCGGGATGAAGTGAGATCAAAAGAAACTGCGCTGCCGGGAACCACGTGGGAGAAGGTATGAAAATCGGTTATAAGTCATTCTATGTTTTTTATTTCGATTGTTTCAGTATGAGAACATGGCGCTGAAAGTATCGGAGAAAAAGGGAGAGGATGTCTTGTAGCCATCATTCCATGCTTTTTTATCAGTTGTTTGTGTTGCAGCAATTCGTTAATCTAATTTGCTAATCCCTATCCAAGTTCCTGCTCATTGGTGTATGGCAGTGAGTTATTCAGATTGTTGCGTTTGTAGAATTATATTTCTATGATCTAGGTTGTACATGTGCAAACCAGAGCAATCAGTTACTACGACTCACTACATGGCGACGGACGAGATTGCACCCAAAGACTAAGGTAATCGAGGATATGTTTTGTTGTTAATTATTGTTGTTAATTTGCAGGGAATACTTCGATTTTGAGGCCAAGCAAAGGAAGGCGGATGCGGGGGTACGTGACGTTTGACCGCCGGGACGTTTGACCGCCGGGGCCGTTTGACCGCCGGGGCCGTTTGACCGCCGGCCGTTTGACCGCCAGCCGTTTGACCGCCGGCCGTTTGACCGCCGGGCCGTTTCACCGCCGCCATAAATAAATACATAATTAAATAATTAAATTTATTTTCCTATTTTTTGTTTCCCGCTCGGCTGTTTCACTTACTACACAGATTTTCTTTGATGTCGTTACCTTAATAGTAATCATTCCACTTAATCATACATTTATTTTTCAATAAAACATAACAACAAAACAAAAGTAACATTTTATAAGTAACTTGACACTTCCTATTCGCCCATCGTAAAGTTCAATGCGATTCCTTGAAGGTACTCGATCACTGTCCTGTTTGCATAGTCTTGCGCCACAGCTAGGATGTTTGCATCTGCCTTGATGTACGGTGTCCGCTTGTTCTTTGGTCGATCACCTTGCAACCATTTCGCCCAAAGCTGATCACGTCCCTTCTGTATTCCCTTCAAGCAGTCGATGAAATGCCAAAAGCTAGGATGACTAACGCCCAATTCTGACTGAATCCTTCGGTTAGCGGCTTCTGCATAGTTGTTCGTTCGGTGGTGCCCATCCAGTGTTCTTTGATAAACTGTCCACAAAACATTATCGAAGAGCGGATCTTTGTATACGAGACGTCGACCTTGCATTACTTCCTGACCTGTAAATATGACCATGTATTCATTAATAACGATTCTGAATTAAAAATCCTACCGATGTAATTTTTCACAAAGTATTCCATGACTTGATCGAGATTTGTTACGTCCTGACCTGCCCAATTTGCTGGTAAAAATTCCCATAATTCGTTTGCAGCTTCGCGTACATCATCAGGACGAACGAAAGCCAGTGCTGAGATCATACCTAAATAACACAAAATGAAGAAACCATTAATTTGTGTAACATACGACATAAAATAGCAAAGTCTGGATCACTATCGTAAAGGCCGCGCAAATTTTGTCTTCCAAGTTCTTTCTTCATGTTCTGCACTAGATGGAACAAGCAGCCCCATACTTGCGACGCAGGAAATACAATTCTAATTGCGTTGATTGCGGCTAGTTCAAAATCGACAGAAAAGCTTGTTGGCAGGAATGCAGGCCACATGTCTTTGATCATATTCAACATCTTCGTGTAGGTTTCTTCCCGTTTGTTTAGCAGAAGCGCGTAGAGTATCGGGAAGACGAAGCCACCGCGTTCAGCCAAAATTACGTAGACCTATAACAATATTCGCAATTAACCGAAGCAGACAAATGATGTACCTGTTTAAACGGCGCTGGAGTAATCGAAAACGTCCCGTCTGCAAACACAACTTTCATCTTCATCATCATCTCAAAAATATTTACCGATATAATAGCTTGAGGAGGTCCATTCACGACAGGTAGTTGTTCCGCTGGAAGTTCGACGTTGTTTTGCTCTTCATCGCTTTCGTCTGAGTAGCCACCAAGTTCATCGACCATTCTACGAGCCAAGTTTCTATCATCCATCCTATCGCTAAAAGAAGAATTGTAGTAATGTACAGCAAGATAACAACACAATATCGTCAAAAAAGAAACAAGACAAAAATAAACAATTATGCTTCAAAAGAATAAACGATTATGACTAAACTGAAAGTTTAAGTACCAAGTTATTGTCACAGGTTTAAAAATAAGGCGTGGCAGAACAGAAAATTAATAAAACAAATTCAAATTTATGGCGGCGGTGAAACGGCGCGGCGGTCAAACGGCCGGCGGTCAAACGCCCGGCGGTCAAACGGCTGGCGGTCAAACGGCCGGCGGTCAAACGGCCCCGGCGGTCAAACGTCCCGGCGGTCAAACGTCCCGGCGGTCAAACGGCTGGCGGTCAAACGGCCGGCGGTCAAACGCCCGGCGGTCAAACGGCTGGCGGTCAAACGGCCGGCGGTCAAACGGCCCCGGCGGTCAAACGTCCCGGCGGTCAAACGTCCCGGCGGTCAAACGGCTGGCGGTCAAACGCCCGGCGGTCAAACGGCTGGCGGTCAAACGGCCGGCGGTCAAACGGCCCCGGCGGTCAAACGTCCCGGCGGTCAAACGTCCGTGTCCCCGGATGCGGAGCCCCTGACATGGGCCGATTCAACATCAAATAAGTGAGACTGTTGATTTTGTGTGACTGTGTGACTTTTGTTTGACTGTTGATTGTTAGCACATTTTTGTTAATTTTAGAAGCAAAACACCGAAACAGCTGATGGAGAGCGGCTGTGAGATCTTTGCCTGCACCATTGCCGAGCACGTTGCCAGGAACGCGCCGATAAACTTCAGCCAAGAGGATATGAGTAAATTTCGAAGGAAGATGTTGAAAGAAATCAAAGAAATGAGATTGTCTTAGTTGTTTGTATTTGAGTCTCATTATTATTGTTGTTGAAGTTCGGATTTCGAATAAACAGTGTTGATTTTAATTCTTACGACTCACTACAAAGAGATGGCAAGGAATGATAAGAAGCAAACAGAGTAGGAAAAATGATTTCAATCCATGGAAATAAGCGATATCCGTTAAAATAATTTACAGAATGACCGTTAATTTGAAAATGCATAAAGTCGGACAAACGTTTGTACGACTTTATGCATTTGCATAAAGTCGGACAAACGTTTGTACGATTTTATGCATTTGCATAAAGTCGTACAAACGTCCCTTTACCGAATTTTTGAATAAACCACCAAGAAAATTTGCATTTACCGTATTTTCTCTAATTGCACACTTCTCTCCATTTATTTGCCCCTTTCTAATAACTCAGCCCCCCTGAACGCTGAGCCAAAATCTTAGTGATGAATTTCTGCAGTTTAAATCTGATGTTTATGACATTTATTAAGCTGTTGTAATATGTTTAATTATAATCGGGATGAAACTTGAAAAATATGCTGATTGTTTGTTGGAAATATGTGAAACAATATAGTTGAAACAAGTGGCGGGCTTAACTCTTGATATTTTGGGGGTGACAGTATCCCAAGTTTCTACGTAAAAGCCCAGTGCACCCCCCTCGAAAATTTTTTTTGCACTTTTAAATAAAAGTACCCATTTTTAGCTGAAAATTTTTATTCTAAGGCAAATTCCTCAGCAAATTGAATCATGAAGCAGAAGTTGAAAAAAATACTTAGTCGCTGAGATATGACCTTAAGTTGGAGTGTAGATATTTTAAAAAATGACCATTTAACTTTACTCCAACTCAAGGTCATATCTCAGCGACTAAGTATTTTTTTCAAATTCTGCTTTATGATTCGGATTGCTGAGGAATTTTCGCCTACTGGGCGCCTTAGAATATAAATTTTCAGCTGAAAATAGGTACTTTTATTTTAAAGTACCAAAATTTTTTGAGGGGGGGGTGCACTTGGGCTTTTACGTTTGGGGGTTTATATTGGGTTGCAACATAAGTCATGGCGGTTTTTTAGTAATGAATTTTATTCGCTAATTATCACACACATGCGATATACTTTGCATACCGATGGAAAGCTCATTCTTTGCTCTACAAGACCTTTGTTATTGTTTTTCTGGAACGCTCAATTCTTGGTGATTTGTAGGCATGGAGTGTCAAGTGGACAAGGATTTGCATTTTCGACATCACTTGCATTTCGCTTTCAATCGTGGTGCGAAGGCTACAGAAGCAGCTAGGGAAATTTGTGCGGTTTACGGAGAAGATGCTATGCCAGAAAGAACGGCTCAAAACTGGTATCTCAAGTTCAAAAGCGGAAATTTCGACCTTAATGACGCGCATCGCTCTGGCCGACCATCTGAGTTTGACGAAGAGCGCCTGAACGCACTTTTGAAGGAGGATGGTTATCAAACCACTCGAGAGCTGGCGGAACAAATTTTATCTGGCATAGCATCTTCTCCGTAAACCGCACAAATTTCCCTAGCTGCTTCTGTAGCCTTCGCACCACGATTGAAAGCGAAAAGCAAGTGATGTCGAAAATGCAAATCCTTGTCCACTTGACACTCCATGCCTACAAATCACCAAGAATTGATCATTCCAGAAAAACAATAACAAAGATCTTGTAGAGCAAAGAATGAGCTTTCCATTGGTATGCAAAGTATATCGCATGTGTGTGAAAATTCATTACTAAAAAACCGCCATGACTTATGTTACAACCCCATAGTTGTCTCCAACACTTATAAAAAAGTAGATTTTGGAGGAGTGGGAAATACAACCGAGTTTTTCCGATTATAGAGGGAATGGGAGATCAGCGTTCGGTAGTTTAAAAGCAAGTAGCGTGAAAAAAATATTTGGTATTGTCTGCTTTGGTTAAAAAATTTCGGACGCCCTTGAAGCCAACCCGGCTAAAGTTCGTTTTAAAGTAATCTCCCAAAATCGTATTTCAACCACTTTTTAAGACATTTTAGGCACTGAAACGTACAGAAAACGTGTTTTTATTTGCAGAAGTGTTGTTTGCATTTGCAGAAAATTTTTTTTCTCTCGAAAAAATCGACTTTTTGACCAAAAAATCATTCTCTTTGTAAATGTTGTGGTGTGTGGTCGAAGAAAAGGAGAATTTTGGGCAAAAATTTTTTTTTCGGAAAATGTCTTTCCGCCCCGAACGCCTGACGATTGGATACAAAAACTGATTGGACACACCGATTGGATACACTGACGGTTGGATACACCGGTTGGATATAGATTTAATTTTCATTCTCATTATTTTACATTTTTATGGTTCAAGCTCAAGCGCGGGATAGCCAACTGTACACTAGGATGGACTCAAACATATTTTAACTTTTTTAACGGTTCGAAAAACACGTTTGAGCCCGTCCTAACGTACGCTGGCCTTAGGCTATCTTAGGCTAAGCCTAAGGCTTAGCTAAGGCTTACCCAGAAGTACCACAGTAGGGCCGAAAATAGGTGCTACATGGATTCTAGGTAGGAATGGTACCAGGTCTACCAAGGTCTGTCGCCAATTTGAGTACATGTTTGGTCACAAAGGAAAACTTTTTTTAGTGTAATATTTTTATTTGCGGCTTTATACTCATTCGAAAGCTCTTTTAATGGTGGAGGACCTTTCGCAATCAGATTTGAAGATTGCTGTGAAAAAATTGAGATTTCACCTCAATTTTACACATTTTATACCATTAGAAAGCTGAGATTTTTAATTTTTAACCCTTTCAAAGTGAAAAGTGGTGGTTTTCAGGGTTAATCTTATGAGTGCCCATTTGGTCACAAGGAAAAACTCTTTTAGTGTAATATTAGTGTAATATTTTTATTTGCAGCTTTATACTCATTCGAAAGCTCTTTTAATGGCGGAGGACCTTTCGCAATCAGATTTGAAGACTGCTGTGAAAAAATTGAGATTTTGCCCCTTGAAAGTGAAAAGTCGATTTATATTTGAATTTCAAAATACGATATAGGCGCCGATAGGCACCTGCTGTCCCTAGTTACCATGGTTTGGTAAGGCTGAAAAGAGGCTTTGTTGTATCCAATTCCACAACTTTGGTAAAATTTAGTAATTTAGTGTATCCAACCGTCAGTGTATCCAATCGGTGTATCCAATCAGTTTTTGTATCCAATCGGTGGTATACCGGTATAATCCTTCAAGTGAAGGAATTCCGCCACTTGAAACCCCATTTTTCATACGTGTCACAGCTTGAAACGTTTAAGAAAGCAGTCAAAACACAATTTTGGGAGGTTACCTGATAACGAATTCCTGCGGCCAACTCATTGAAAAATAACTCGCCCCTTTCTAATAACTCAACCTCACCCCAACCCACAGCCAATCACCCAACACTCCCCCCATTCCCTCCCTACACCCACCCACGCACCCACCTGGTACCCGCCTTTCAAAACATTTCTAAAAAAACTTGAAAATCAGCGTTTTTGAGCAATTTCAGCTAAAGTTGCACTTCTAGACGATTTTGACATTCGAGCACTGTCATATGATAATATTCGGCCTAAAAAACTTGTCTTTTTTAAAATTCACCTTCAAATATTTTTTTGGTTTTTAGATATCGAGGAACCAGTGCTGCAAAATCACCCAGTGACAAAAGAACACATTTGGTTCGCTCTTACTGAGTATGAAAAAAACTTTTTTGATATTCCTATGGATGAGATTGTGCAAATTTTGAATGTAGCCAATTACCTGGACCTGAACTCCATGTATTGGATTGGATGTCAGAGCGTTGCTTATCTTATCAAAGACAAAGCTCCCGCAGAGGTTCGTCAGCTGCTAAATCTTGAAGACGACTTGACGGAGGAAGAGAAAGAAAAAATACGAAGAGCAAATGGGTGGTGCCAATTTTAAGTGAAAGTTTTTTCGATTGTTTATTCATCTGTCGCTGTATTTTCAAGCTTACATAAAAAATCTATATTGTTTTTGTGGTAATACTATTTCGTACAAAATGTTATGAAAAGTTTAGTTTTTGAGTTTTGCCTATTTTACCAGCTAAAAAACATCAGCAACTCATTTTTTAAAACCCATAGCTGGCAGAAGCTGAAGAAGCCGTGTTTCGCCAGAACTGCCGAGCTAAAGGATGGGACATCTTCTCTAAATTCTTTTTCCAAATATCTTTGATCTATAATGCTTGATTCTGTGTCTGTGTAGCTGTATATTTAAGTATAAACGCGTTTAAATGAATCGTAGGCTATTTGGAAACACAATAAACACAGGGGGACCATGGGACAAATTCTTTTTCATAAAAGTTCCAAAAAATTTGAAAAAAATCCAAAGGGGGGACCAAGGCAAATTTGGGGGACCTAAAGGTCAATAGAGCCCTGGCAGGAGTTCTTTATATCGCATGTTCCCCAAAGCGTGTTTTGACTACTTTTTTTTTTGAGCTTCTCTGGTCTTTATTTGGGTAGAAAACATGTTTTTAGGTGGCGGCCGACCATTTTTGAAAAAAAAATTTGGCCGAAATTTGACTTTTTGCCTTGGTCCTCCAAGGTAATTCACCCCAGAAGGGCACGTGGATGACCAGAAAATGGTTAATTTTATGGTATTCAACTACTTTTTGGTCACTGGAGCTTGGCAAAAAAGGTCTCTATATGCATTTATAAGTTCGGCCGCGCCCTAAAACAAGTTTTGTACCCAATTAAAGACCAGAGAAGCTCAAAAAAGTGGTCAGAACACACTTTGGGAACATGCGATATGAAGAACTTTAGCCCCATAGCTGCTGACAACTATAGGTATTCCTGAAGTTTCATTTGCCCAGAGACAATGATTTTTGGTTGAATGCTTCCATCAAAACCTATACAAATTTTTCATAAGTAAAGTCAAGACCCGGTGTAGCACCTTTTGGGGACCTGCTTCGGGTGCTGCTATATTGGTGGTGTCGCTATATTGGGGGTGCAGTTATACCGGGCATTATCTCGAGAAAAATCTCTGAATCTGCGTTACCGTATTGTCTGTAATAAGGCCCCGGGCCTTATTTTTCAACCCCTCCAAAATCGGGAAATTTTGAGGTCGATCTGGAGATTTTTGGATAAAAATAAAAAATCTAAAAAGCGGAATCCGTAGAGCTCGTGGAAGTTAAGAAAACGCAATAAACAGCTTTGCAAAATATTGACTCTGGGCTGAGATATAGGTCCTCAAAGTTGAGGGGGTGGCCTTTTTAGAGGAAATACGGTATATTGGGATATGGTTCATGCTGCAGCAAAAAATAAAACTTAGTCACGTTTGTACCTATAAATTTATATCCTGAAAAAAATCAAAGCACTTCAACGTCACACACTCACCACACGCAAGTTTTTTTTCTGTTAACTGGTGTTAGTAAAGTCTATGGACAACTTTTGAGCACACTTTCTAAATGAAAAATGTTTTAACAAGCATATTTTAAAAAAGTAGATTTTGTAGCTCTTCATCCTCTCTTTAAACACGAGAAAGGCCGACCGGGACAAGCGGACGCTCTGGTGCAGTTTTTGAATGAGTTGTGTGTTATGAATAAATGAAAATTTCGGTCAAAAAGTCAATTTTCGGTCAAAAATTTTTTTTTGGAAAATTATCGAGCCCCACCTAAAAACTCTTGTTCTACACTTTAATCATGCTAAAACGACTGAAAAAGTGGTCGAAACACGTTTTTGGGCACAACACAGATAACGAATTCCTGGGGCCTAGCAGACTATTTGAAAATTTTCAATTTTTCATGAAAAAATGAAAATGAAAAATTGAAAATGAAAAGTGAAAAATTACCACTTTTCAAGCAGACTAAGCATTTTTCAATTTTTCATTTATCACTGAAAATTTTCATTTTGCGGATTGTATTTTTGGGGCCTTTTTCTCGTTTTTGATTTGTCTGACATTCATTGATGCTATTTATACATTCATTTTCCATTTCATTTTTGCCATTCGTTTCACTTTTACCTGTTAACTTAATCGGTTAATCGGAAACGCATACGGAATTCATTTGGATCCTGGAGAATCGGTCTTGCTCGAAACACCCTCGAACGAATAGAACCACCACTTTCTTCACCGGAATTTTCACTGCTGTTATCGCTTGTAACAGCTTGTAACGCTTGTAGACATCGCCTAAAGTAGAGGAAAATGAAGCAATTTACCACTTTTTCTATCACAAAAACACAAAATCTGAGCCCAAAATCGTGTTCAGCGATAAAAATAGCCCTACAATTAAGCTATGTAAAATTCTGAAAAATTGATGACGGGATGACCGGTCATCGATTTTTCATGAAAAATTGAAAAAATTTTCTCTTTTCACTTTTCAATTTTTCAATAGTCTGCTTGAAAATGAAAAATTTTTCAATTTTTCATTTTCACTTTACATTTTCAATTTTTCGATTTTCAAATATTAGTCTGCTTGAAAATTTTCATTTTTCAATTTTTCGTTTTTCATTTTTCATTTTCACTTTTCAAATAGTCTGCTAGGCCCCTGCCGAACGAAGTACCGAAATAATTGTTTTTATTCGGCAGAATTCAAACTCTGTAGTTTAAAATTTGCGCTTTCACTGACTTATCTGCCTTATCGATTATAATTTTTATGTAATCTAATATAAAAATTGTGGCGCTGGAGGAATATTTTTTTTAATATTTGATGCAGCGTTAATTTAGAATATAATTTTAATTTCCTCGCTTTCAGCTTTATTCACTCAAAACAGCCAGAATGTCTTTTGACGACCACCTGAAGCTAAGCAGCACCAGCCAGGAAGTGGTAGTGACCACCAAGGATGGAGACCAGTTCACTGTGGACGCTTCCCTGCTCCGTCAATGCAAAGCCCTGGGTTTGGCTGATCATGCGAATCTGCCAGTGAACTTGGCTGTCAATGAGGTCAGCACTCCAATCTTCAAGAAGGTACTCGAGTGGTGCGAAGAGCACAAAGGTCGGTAATTTTATTTTTTTTAAAGGCTAGAATCTCAACATTTGGAAAATAAGTACATTTGCACAAAATTGGTATGCGAGTATCAATTAAGGGTATTTTAGCAGAAATACGCTATTTCATCCAGTGCTTATTGCCGATTCCAAGTTAAAAAATAAGATTTTGACGCAAAATTATAGATTTGAAGGGTGATTTTACGTAAAGCTGAACCTCGGGTTGCCGATAGCGGATTTTCGGGTTTCGAGATTTTGTACTAGACTAATTTACTCTAATTCGTGGTTACTATCGTGGTTAGTTTTTGCGTTTTCATATACCATTTTTGAGTATTTGGCATTTCAAAATGATCTGTCAACCACTTTTTGAAATTTTCACGAGCCAACTTTCTTTTGCTTAGAAATCAATGAATTGATATTTACACAAACAACTATCATAACTCATAAAAAAGCTGAGATTCTGTGCTTTCTCATGAGGTTTAACATTGTATAGGTAAGGATGATTATTCACGAATTTTATCCCCGATTTTAAAAAATGTGTTATTTTTAAAATCACCTAATTTTACAGTAAAAATGGAGTTTTTCAAGACAAAACATGTCAGCGGACTTGAAGTTGGGCAATTATTGGTTGAGCATGATTGACACTCCGAAAAACTGAGCAGCCACTAACAAAAACCTGTTAAGCGTGGTCTATTTGCATGTAAAACTGCTTATAGAATACAGAAATAACTGTCAAATTTCAAATTCCGCTCGAGACAAATATTTGAATTTACGCATTTGTTTAAATATTTATTGTCTCGAGCGGAATTTGAAATTTGACAGTTATTTCTGAATCCTATAAGCAGTTTCACATGCAAATAGACGACGCTGAACAAGATTAGAATTGAGGTTTTTGTTAGTGGTTGCTCAGTTTTTTGCAGTGTAAATCGTTCTCTAACAATGATCATGACAATGACAAAGTCAACAAAAACTACTACTGCGGCCTACTGCATATAGTAACTTTGGTATGCATATGTATGTGTGGGTACTAGTGCCATGTGCTTAGCACCTGTTATCTGACTTTTATATTACAATCGCTTTAATTTTGAAATTTAGTTTTTTAAAGTTTTCAAACATTATATATTCTCTCTGATAGAAGCCCCGAGGCTTCTATTTTCCAGCCCCCCTCAGAGGGGGGAAGTCCTATTAGAAAGGGGGCTTCTATTTTTTCACTTCAACAATTCTTAAGTTTCCATAATAACTGCATAATAAACAATTTTTTTGTTTACTAACGCCAATTAAAATTTCTTGCTCGACAAGTTGGCTGATCACCAACTGCTATATGGAGCGTGAACAATCAATATTTACAATCATTGTTAACGCTCAATTTGTCGTGGGCAGTTGTCGAGACGGGTGATTAAGTGCTCCAATAACTAGTTGGGGTTTCTTTTTTAACAGCATATTCCCTCCCTCCTAAAGTTGGGGGTGAGGGGGGTGTTCTCTAATGGAGAGGGGCTTCTATTTTTTGACCCTCTCTCCATGGGGCTTCTAATGGAGAGGGGCTTCTATTTTTTGACCCTCTCTCCATGGGGCTTCTAATGGAGAGGGGCTTCTATTTTTGACCCCCTCTCTATGGGGCTTCTATAAGAGATGGGGCTTCTAATAGAGAGAATACGGTAAGTTAGATCTTAGGTTATTTGTTGAAAGAGATGGCAAAAACAACGGTTTTTAAATTTTTTCCACCAAATCACATTTTTTAACATTTCCCTTTTAATATTATAAAAGTTTTTAGATGCCATAGAACCAGTGATGCAATATGACCAGGCAACACCAGTAGCTATTTGGTTCACCTTAACTGATTTTGAAAAAAAGGTTTTTGATGTCCCTGTAGAGAATATCATGGAATTGTTGACAGCCGCCAACTATCTAAACCTCAAGTCTATGTATTTGTTTGGGTGTCACAGCTTCGCTGATCTCATGAAAGGCAAAAATCCTGAAGAGCTTTGTCAATTCTTGGGTCTTGAAGGCGACATGACGGAAATAGAAAAGATAAGAAAAGAAAATCTTTGGTGCAAATACTAAGTTTTTCAATTTTTTTGATTGCTTGTACATTTTTTGTTGTATTTTTGTAGCTTTAAATTTATTTTGTTTTTTGAAAATGAGTGATTTACGGGCAGGGATTGCGCGTCTTAGGCCCCAAAATTCCATCCCGGCACTGAAGGCCAGTGCTTGGAAACCCTCTTGCTCTTGCTCTGCTCTTGCTCCGAGCAAGATTTTGATTTCAAACAATTTTCGTCTCGGGACAAAAATTTTCTTTCGATCAGAATTTGTCTCAATGCAAAAATTTGTTTTTCAAACCGAATTCGTCTCGAGACGAAAATTAGCCATCGTTCAGTTTCACACTCACCTAACTCTCAAGTCATTGAAATCTCCATTTAGAGTCATCCAAACTCTTTCAGCGTCAATACAATGGAGTCCAGCGACCAAGAGGAGTCTATTCGCCAAGAAGCAAGTGACGGTGGAGAAGACAAGGAGACCCGCGAGTATCGGCAGCGAGATCCAGGTTAGCTTTTGTTCTAATTGTTCTGTGTAATTTGTACCCACAATCGTATTTATTTTAGCTTTGAATCGACCATTGAAGGAGCTTTTCACGAAGCTGCGCTGTCCCTACTGCCCAAAGGAGAAAAACATCAGTCTCAAGTACAAGCGTAACTTCTACCGCCACATGAAGGTCTCTCACCCGGAGGAATTGGAGCCAATCATCAAGGACCTTGCAACGACCAAAAGTGACGCTCAACCAAAGCTCCCATTTAACATCGTCTCAACTACCAATGATCCGGTCCGGCTTCTGGCGCTCTATTTCGGAACATCAACTGCCCCACTTTCACATGTTTTACAATTGCTCTCGCTCTTGCTCCAAGCAAGAGCAAGAGCGGAGCAAAATTTTGAAAATTCAAAGAGCAAGAGCAAGATTGGAGCAAGAATTTGAAAATGCAATGAGTAAGAGCAAGAGCGGAGCAAAATTTTAGGATTTTCTAAGCACTGCTGAAGGCATCATTGGTCATTTTAGGATTTTCTAAGCACTGCTGAAGGCATCATTGGTCAGAGAGTGGAACGTGGTTCCCCAAGAAATGATCCAAAGTGCCATTGACGCTTTCCCGAAAAGACTCCGGAAATGCATTGAGGCGCAGGGAGGCCATTTTATTGAGTAAAATAAAAACTTTTTATATCATTCAGTAGAGTAAGGAAAGAGCTACAAAACTATATGTTTGGAATGTTTTTTTGAAATAAAATTTGTTATTAAACATTAGCCTAAAAACCCACCTGGAACTTTTTTTACACCAGTTATATAATCATGTTCACTAAAATCGGCGTCTCTTTGAAAGTTCCCAATAAGTATGGGGTGAAAAGGCGGCACCCTTTGATGACTGGAATTGGAACCATGTAATACTTTTGGCTCAGGCTTAGCCTAAGTTTGAAAAAAGAAAATGAAATTGGTTAAAAAAAATAAATAAACCATAAAGGCAAAAATTGCATAAAAAGAACAAAACGCCTCTACTTCCATTTGTCCTTTTTGTGAAAGACGTCGATTAGAAGAAATACGGTTGGCAAAGCCTCAGTCACAGGCAGGGGCGTAGCCAGAAATTTCTTACGGGGGGCACCAAAAATTTTTAGGCCATTTTACCTACACCGTTTTTGAAAAAATCTGACGGGGCAGTTCCACCCCCGCAAACCTGCACCCCCCCATGCTCCCTGGCTACGCCACTGGTCACAGGGTAGACTATCGCTTGTAAAAACACACTCAAACAAAAATTTTAAACTCATGTAACGATATAAAACAAAACAAACATCTACAAGCCTACTGTTACATATGTGTTTCTTCCAAACAATTGATTTATTCACTGGATTTAACTGCCATAACTGTCCATGGAAGGGATAAAAACGCCATTCACAAACAATTTATGTACCAATCCCACATTTCGCTTGCCACTCGACTCAGATTGAATGAAACAGCCGATGTTTTGGCCCACTTCAAAGTGAGTTTTGGTGCCGTTATCGACGAACTCTCCGGTGGTCACCTATAAATATACATGTTAAGGGGTGCAATTCGAACTTGTGCACTAGGCTCACTGCTTTGGCTCCATTCACCCACACATCCATTGAGTCTTTCTCTAAAGTTTTGTCAATACAGTCGACGCTCTCCGTAACGGACCCGAAGGGACCGACTTTTTTGTCCGTTGTAGAGAGCGTCCGTTATGTAGAGCGTCTATTTAAGTCAAATTATAGTAACTCTAATCAAATCCGCAAAATTTTTTGTCCGTTATGGAGAGCTGTCCGTTATGGAGGGGGTCCGTTATGGAGGGGGTCCGCTATGGAGGGGTCCGTTATGGAGGGGTCCGTTATGGAGGGGGTCCGTTATGGAGGGGTCCGCTATGGAGGGGGTCCGTTATGGAGGGGTCCGTTATGGAGGGGTCCGCTATGGAGGGGTCCGCTATGGAGGGGGTCCGTTATGGAGGGGTCCGTTATGGAGGGGTCCGCTATGGAGGGGTCCGTTATGGAGGGGGTCCGTTATGGAGGGGTCCGTTATGGAGGGGTCCGTTATGGAGGGGTCCGTTATGGAGGGGGTCCGTTATGGAGGGGTCCGCTATGGAGGGGGTCCGTTATGGAGGGGTCCGTTATGGAGGGGGTCCGTTATGGAGGGGTCCGTTATGGAGGGGGTCCGTTATGGAGGGGGTCCGTTATGGAGGGTCCGCTATGGAGGGGTCCGCTATGGAGGGGGTCCGTTATGGAGGGGTCCGTTATGGAGGGTCCGTTATGGAGGGGGTCCGTTATGGAGGGGGTCCGTTATGGAGGGGGTCCGTTATGGAGGGGGTCCGTTATGGAGGGGGTCCGTTATGGAGGGGTCCGTTATGGAGGGGGTCCGTTATGGAGGGGGTCCGTTATGGAGGGGGTCCGTTATGGAGGGGGTCCGTTATGGAGGGTCCGCTATGGAGGGGGTCCGTTATGGAGGGTCCGTTATGGAGGGGGTCCGCTATGGAGGGGGTCCGTTATGGAGGGGTCCGTTATGGAGGGGGTCCGTTATGGAGGGGGTCCGTTATGGAGGGGGTCCGCTATGGAGGGGTCCGTTATGGAGGGGTCCGTTATGGAGGGGTCCGTTATGGAGGGGGTCCGTTATGGAGGGGGTCCGTTATGGAGGGGGTCCGTTATGGAGGGGGTCCGTTATGGAGGGGGTCCGTTATGGAGGGGTCCGTTATGGAGGGGGTCCGTTATGGAGGGGTCCGTTATGGAGGGGTCCGCTATGGAGGGGTCCGCTATGGAGGGGTCGACTGTATTCCAAGTGTTCTGGTGGCAACGGTGCACAACCAATCCGTGATTCAGCCATTTCAAAAATACCAAACGACTTTTTTAGTGCGTTTACAGTATTTTCTCTAATAAATCCCCATCTTTAATAACTTCCTCCAAGGGGGGTTGAAAAATAACTCCCCCTCTCTAATAACCACTCCCCCCATAAAGAGTCATTTTTTGCTACACCTTGTTTAGGGCTAATTTTTTTATAGTTTTCAGGTGGAGCACTTGAACCTGAGCACCGCCGAATTGGTCTATTTCAACAGTTAAACATACCTAAACAAATCCTCGTGTCATACAGTTGATCTTCACCCTCAGCACTTTGCACATTCTTGGGAGTATCCCCTACAGTCACTAACCATACTAACAAGGCTTTGGATTGCTGGTCACGGAACTTCTCGAAACTTTTGCCTCCGACCTATTTTTTATAATGTATAAAGTCAATAAATGCCTTCCTCCATACCACAAAATTGCATTTGCAGTCAAACCTCGTTTATCCGGCACCCCCAAAAGTTCGTTCCCGCTCAATTTTCGAAGTCTTTTGCTAAATGTGATTCGCCAGTCTAGTCCGAAATATCACAAGGATTCTGTTTTTGCCGGTCGTTTTTCCAAAAATTTTAAATTTCGTCATAAAGACCCGCTGACCTCGGTTATCCGGCACCCCTTTGAAAATCAGGTGCCGGATAACCGAGGTCCGCGGGTCTTTATGGCGAAATCGAAACATTTTGAAAAAACGAATGGCAAAATCAGAATCCTTGCAATATTTCGGACTGGACTTGCGAATCACATTTAGCAAAAGACTTCGAAAATTGAGCTGAAAAAAGTGGGAATGAACTTTTGGGGGTGCCGGATAAACCAGGTTTGACTGTATGACATTGTGTTCTTGATCTACTTTTGAAGACTTCTCAGCTCATTTCACTGGTTATAAAAAGACGAGTACCGTATTTACTCTAATTATACCCCATTGGGGATAATTTTTCAACCTCCCGAAAATCGGAAATTTTTGAATTCGATCTCGAGATTTTCGGGTGCTCAACCAAGATCCGAAAAGTGGAATCGGTAGAGCTTGTGGGAGTTAAGAAAACGCAAAAAACAGCTCTGCAAAATATTGACTCTGCTCCTAGATATATACCCTCAAAGTTGGGGGTGGGGGATAGGAGACTGGGGTGTAATTAGAATAAATATGGTAACTTTTCTGAGAGCAGTCTTCAAAAAGTGTAGCAAAAACACAATAATTTTCAGAAATTATGTGGTAAACTATATAATTTTCGCTTGTTTTTATAGGCAACTGTATCTCTTTATATTGACTTAATTGGAGTAGTAGCACAGACGAAAGCCCAACCTGGAGGCTATATTCATAAGCAAATATTCCAATAGCTTCGATAGCAATAGCACAGCGCACACTATTAATCTCAAACAATTCTCTGCCCACCAGCTTGAACAAGAAATCTCTCCGCACTATGTCCTGTAACAAAAAAATTTGATTGGTAGAAATAGTTGTACATTGAAAATGCAATGTCTAACTAAATAATTGCTTGTATATTTATACAAAAATATCTGATTACAGTCGACTCTCGAGTTTACGCGGTTTTTGTTTTCACTCGAACCAACCTGGAAAAACAATCGGCGAATTCGAAATGCTTGTGATTTTGGACTAGATTGTAAAAGGGTGGTATTTAATTTGGCCACAGAATTGTGAAAATTGGCCACAGAATATTTAATTTTGGCCACAGATTTTTATTGGCCACAGAGTATTGATAAGACTCTCCTTCACTAGATTTTAATTGTTTTGCACCTATTTATCCGTTTTATTTTGTTTTACACATTTGAACACTAGTAACGGGTTAACTTAATTTTGTGGTCAACATTGCATAGAAGCTCCGTAATTAAGCTACCTGGGACTCCCAGGTAGCTCCTAGGCTGGGAGCTCTCTGATTCATAATTCCTACAAAAAAACTTTTTAAATAAACACAATCACTCATGAATTAGAACTAGAGTTGTGAAATTGCTCGAGCAAATACTATTCGAGCAATTGCTCGAGCAATTTCTCGAGCAATTGCTCGTTTTACGAGCAATTGCTCGAGAAATTCTTAGGCTTAACTATTACAACACACAACCCACCGTGTAGCGTTTCTGAAGGGTTATTTTTCTTTATGCTTTTATGCGGACAACACAAAATGATCAATCAAACATAAACATTTCATCATCGCACCAACTCATTTCTTCATTTTCTTGACAACTTTTTCGAAGGCCCCCCGGCCGAGGACACTTCCTTCAGCAAGCGATCGATTTCTTTTCTGGCTTCGACTCCGACCTTCTTGCAATTCTAGAATAATAAATGAAAATTTGAAATAGTATGTCAATTAAGAAATAACCCCCAGATGTTTCTGCATTCTTCCGACGTGAGTGAAGTATCGCGCGTCGCAGAACTTGCAGTACCCAACGATGGCCTGCTTTCCGGACTCATCCTTCTCTTCTTTACGATTAAAATAGCTCCAGCACCAATTGAGCGACTTAAACTTCGACATTGCAGTACCTAGAGAAAAAATTTAAAGCAACCGATAAAACTCTAACAAAACCGGAGCCAGAGCGAGCAACCAACTCTAACTAAATGAATCATTGGACTGCATTTTTGCAACATTAACAGTAGGTGGCAATTTGAAAAGGAATGTTTACAAAAAAAATAAGAAAATTTGTCAAAATTTTCAAAAGATTTGTTCAAGTCTTTGGAAATATGTACAAAAGCATTTGCTCAAATTTATATAGGCGAGCAAATACTCGGAACAAAACCGAGCAATTGCTAGCAATTGCTCAAGCAATTTCTCGAGCAATTGCTCGTTTCACAACCCTAATTAGAACCCAAAAAATTCAATTCTAAAAATGTCTCAAAAATTTGATTGTTTTTTTTTGTCACCCTGTACCAGTATGTGTCATAACTCTTCGCGTTTTTTTAGTCAGTTTTAGTCAGAATCGATTTTTTCTTTTTCGCATATTTCTTCATGAAATTCTTCGTTTTTCATTGAAATGTGACTTGTGTTCAAATTAAGCATGTTTTAGATGCCTCGAAACCTTGTGCGCTCAAGACCAGCCGGATTTTTCGTCAAAGGGATTTCAAAGCTGCAGGAAAGATGGGAGAAAATTGTTGAGGCCGGAAGAAATTATTTTGATGAATGATAGTTGCTGTTATGAAATATGTTATGCGTTGCCTTGAATAAAGATTTCACTGTTATTTGCAAATGATTTTCTATGAAAGAAATGAAGAAATACCGTATTCACTCTATTAATCGTCCACCCTCTAATAAACGCCCACCCCTCGCTTTTTTGACTAGGATTTCAGAGTTAGGGCCATTTTTGATTGACAATTTCAAGATTTTTGAGGGGTTGAAAAATAAACGCCCATGGGCGATTAATAGAGTGAATACGGTATGCGACAAAGAAAAAAATCGATTCTGACTAAAAATTTGAAAAAAAAACGCGAAGAGTTACGACACATACTGGTAGTTTTGCATCTAATATAATATCTTTTACGATTGATGATCTCATACCACTTTTAAAAACTAGGCATAAAAATTTTGTCGGATAATGTAGAATGCTTGTAAAAACTGCAGAAAAATTTTATTTATTGTAAAAATTTTTGTCCAAAATTTAAAGAGAGAAAAACACTGTGACCTGTCAAAAACATTTGTCTGTCTAATGCGACATAATTTATTTGTTTTTCCGTGGATAAGTTTCACATTTACTGGTAATCAGCTACCACTCACCCTGCCATTCACTTTGACAATCCTCTTGCCGGTAGTTGTGCCATGGTAGAACTCTATTTTGTAGAGCTTGTCGCTCATGGGCACATTCCAGGTAGCCACTATGTCCGCATCCCCAGTTCCAGCTGCTGCATTAGCCATAGTCTCTTCTTCCCACTATATTTAGTAGTTCCTAGTTAATGGAGTTTCCTGGTCAACAATAACAACCACAATGGCGGCTACACACTATTTGGAAGCAGCCGAATATTTCATACAATAGGTACCAGCTGACTGTTAGTGGCCAGTGGTGTTCCGCAAATGAATAAACTTTAAAACTTATTTCTTTTTAGTTGTGCTCGTTGCTCGGGGCAACTCGGGCCTGCTGCTGGCGGTGTGGAAGACCTAGTGTTTGTGCGATTAATAAAACTAGACAGCCAAGTGAAGCACAGCGATGACCAAATGATGATGCAGCACTGTTTTTGTAAACACTTGCTTGCAGTTGTTTTGTTGGTGCAAAATTTAGATACGAAAAAAGTTATTTAGAACAAATCTCTTTATAGTATTTGGGACGGGGAACGTCTGTCGCCAATTTGAGTGCCCATTTGGTCACAAGGAAAAACTTTTTTTAGTGTAATAATTTTATTTGCATGTTTATACTCATTCGAAAGCTCTTTTAATGGCGGAGGACCTTTCGCAATCAGATTTGAAGATTGCTGTGAAAAAAATGAGATTTTGGCCTTTCAAAGTGAAAAGTGGTGGTTTTCAGGGTTAATCTTATGAGTGCCCATTTGGTCACAAAGGAAAACTTTTTTTAGTGTAATATTTTTATTTGCATGTTTATACTCATTCGAAAGCTCTTTTAATGGCGGAGGACCTTTCGCAATCAGATTTGAAGATTGCTGTGAAAAATGAGATTTTGGCCTTTCAAAGTGAAAAGTGGTGGTTTTCAGGGTTAATCTTATGAGTGCCCATTTGGTCACAAAGGAAAACTTTTTTTAGTGTAATATTTTTATTTGCATGTTTATACTCATCCGAAAGCTCTTTTAATGGCGGAGGGCGTTTCGCAATCAGATTTGAAGATTGCTGTGAAAAAAATTGAGATTTTGCCCCTTCAAAGTGAAAAGTGGATTTATATTTGAATTTCAAAATATGATATAGGCGCCGATAAGCGCCTACTGTCCCTAGTATTATATACAAGGGACCACAGGCGCCTATCGGCGCCTCTACAGTATTTCGAAATTTCAATGAGGGGCTATGACTTCATTCATAAAAATAGGTATATCCCCTATTAGAACTCATTTTTTCGCCTGTTCTTTTTTTTAAACGATAGCTGACATTCTGGGGAACACGATGGTATTAGCGACAAAAGTGATTTCGCTATCTACGACCCGTTCTGGCCTTCGAAGTAAAAAAGCGTTCACCACCCACCCACCCGCCCACACATGCCAAATACTATATAAGATTATTGACTAGTGCTGGTGCTGCAGCATTACCATTCACCCTGAACGTGTTATACCTAATTTTGTATATCTTACTTTTTTATTTGCACACTATTCAACAACAACCCAAATACAAGTCCGCCTATAACATTTCTAAATATTATTCTGGGGCATATTCACCCTCTACATCAATAACAGCTTCCCAAAAAAGGAAGTTGGGGAGAGACCCCACAATGGTAAGGTAGAAAAATTGGTTTTTTAGGCGTTACTCTCAGGCAGGAGTTCTAGTCCTTTCTGGTCTTGGTAACTTCTGTTCTGACAGGGGAAGGTTTGGTGGTTGGAGGTGGTTGAATCTATTGGTTTTAGTTTTTAAGACATCTCTGAGTGGGAAGTATGAGGTGGTTTTCTACCTTACCATTGTGGGGTCTCTCCCCAACTTCCCAAATTCTTCCCAAACAAAAAAAACTGACATTAATTAAGCACCAACCCAATATAACAAAATGGGTGTTAAAAAAAGTTTTCGAACTTTTGAGAAACACGGTAATGTTACAAAAAAACCAAAAAATTTGTTTCATAATATCATAACATAACTCTATATAACAATTGGCTGACGCTTAAGTTTAAATGTACGGAAAACAAAGCGCAGTCCTTCACAGAAATGATCGTCAGAATTGGGGTCATCCGTATCATAGTCTGTATAGGTTTCTTCATCCGAATTATGACCATAGGGATTGACAGAGTAGTGTGATCGACGTACAGTCAAACCTGGGTTATCCGACACCCAAAGGGACCGCCCTTATGGTGTCGGATAAAAGAGGGTGTCGGTTAACTGGGGTGTCGGATGACTGGGGTGTAGGTTTACCAGGCCAACCAAATCGGGCTCATGGTGCCGGATAAAAGAGGGTGTCGGTTAACTGGGGTGTCGGATGACTGGGGTGTAGGTTTACCAGGCCAACCAAATCGGGCTCATGGTGTCGGATAAAAGAGGGTGTCGGTTAACTGGGGTGTCGGATGACTGGGGTGTAGGTTTACCAGGCCAACCAAATCGGGCTCATGGTGTCGGATAAAAGAGGGTGTCGGTTAACTGGGGTGTCGGATGACTGGGGTGTAGGTTTACCAGGCCAACCAAATCAGGCTCATGGTGTCGGATAAAAGAGGTGTCCGGTTAACTGGGTGTCGGATGACTGGGGTGTAGGTTTACCAGGCCAACCAAATCGGGCTCATGGTGTCGGATAAAAGAGGGTGTCGGTTAACTGGGGTGTCGGATGACTGGGGTGTAGGTTTACCAGGCCAACCAAATCGGGCTCATGGTGTCGGATAAAGAGGGTGTCGGTTAACTGGGGTGTCGGATGACTGGGGTGTAGGTTTACCAGGCCAACCAAATCGGGCTCATGGTGTCGGATAAAAGAGGTGTCGGTTAACTGGGGTGTCGGATGACTGGGGTGTAGGTTTACCAGGCCAACCAAATCGGGCTCATGGTGTCGGATAAAAGAGGGTGTCGGTTAACTGGGGTGTCGGATGACTGGGGTGTAGGTTTACCAGGCCAACCAAATCGGGCTCATGGTGTCGGATAAAAGAGGGTGTCGGTTAACTGGGGTGTCGGATGACTGGGGTGTAGGTTTACCAGGCCAACCAAATCGGGCTCATGGTCGGATAAAAGGGGTCTGGATGCTGGCTTATTTGGATGTCGGGGACTCTGGATGCATGGAGGGCTTAGGGTTGAGATGCGCACACCCACATCACAAATCACTCTAAAGGGACTCTGGATGCATGGAGGGCTTAGGGTTGAGATGCGCACACCCACATACCTTAGACACAAATCACTCTAAAGGGACTCTGGATGCATGGAGGGGGCTTAGGTTGAGATGCGCACACCCACATACCTTAGACACAAATCACTCTAAAGGACTCTGGATGCATGGAGGGGGCTTGGAGTTCAGATGCGCACACCCACATACCTTAGACACAAATCACTCTAAAGGGACTCTGGATGCATGGAGGGGCTTAGGGTTGAGATGCGCACACCCACATACCTTAGACACAAATCACTCTAAAGGGACTCTGGATGCATGGAGGCTTGGAGTTCAGATGCGCACACCCACATACCTTAGACACAAATCACTCTAAAGGGACTCTGGATGCATGGAGGGCTTGAGTTCAGATGCGCACACCCACATACCTTAGACACAAATCACTCTAAAGGGACTCTGGATGCATGGAGGGGGCTTAGGGTTGAGATGCGCACACCCACATACCTTAGACACAAATCACTCTAAAGGGACTCTGGATGCATAAAAACAGTATGCATACCAGAGTTTTTTTATGCGGTAGGCCCCAGCTAACAAAACTATGTTCAAAATCCCATTTTTCGGTATTTTTGAGGATATGAAGGTACCTTTTTTTGGTTTATTTAGCTTGGGGGACCAAGGCAATTGGTCAACCTTTGATAACCAAAATTTTTTTCAAAACATGTCTTTTTAGTACGGAAATTGTTTGGAAAGAACTTTTTTATCGTTTTAGCGCATAAAAATTACTTAGGAGACGTCTGAACACTATTCACAGTTGACCAAAAAAAGCCACCCCCCAAGTAAACAAGTGCCATTTTTTGTTCTATAATCTTTTCAATCCAACGGGAACAAGTTATGTTCTCAATTCCCAAAAAATGATCTCAGCCCGTCAGCGCTAAAATACGGTTTTGCATCAAGAGGTCAACGAAAAGTTACCAACATATAACAATTTTTTATTGTATTTATCCAACTATGAGTACACTGGAAAAGAAATTTCAAAAATAATGGTGTAGGCATGAGACTTTTTCATTCACATTTATTACTCACTAATTTTTTTGCAAAACTAAAAAATTTGATCAACAAAGTCGATAAAAATATTTTTCCACGACAAACAGAAACAAGCAAGATATTTGATGAAAGAGAAGAAGAAAAAAACTAGATTTAACTTTAAACAAATTTCAATATTTCTAACTTTAAATCACAAATATATAAAGAAAAAATATTTATGTACACATCACCGGTTGCACACATCAAATGGATAAAATGGAAAAAATAGGCAACCGCACATTTGTCACCAGCGCCCTATACTAATACCAGAGATTTTTTTGGTGCGTTAACTTTTCCGATTTTTTTTTTCGAATGAAAAAAAAAACCGGAACGGCAAAAAGAGATTTTTTGGAAAAAATTGCCTTGGTCCCCTCTGTTGTTTTCAAACCTTGCTTATTGGCGTTTTCAATGACTATCTGAAAAAACCAATTGACTATGAAAATGCAGACTAAAAAGTGGCCATTTCACTGACTTTGTTTATGGGAAGATCAGGGTTAGTACTTTTTCAGCCAAATTAGTCGTTTTTGCAGTGTAAAAAATACTAACCCTGATCTTCCCATAAACAAAATCAGTGAAATGACCACTTTTTAGTCTGCATTTTCATAGTCAATTGGTTTTTTCAGATAGTCATTGAAAACGCCAATAAGCAAGGTTTGAAAAGTTTTGAATCAAAACAACAGGGGGGACCAAGGCAATTTTTTTCAAAAAATCACTTTTCGGCGTTCCGATTTTTTTTTTATTTGAAAAAAAAAACCGGAAACGTTTCTTTATCAATTTTTTCACCTTAGTCCCCCTGTTGTTTTTTTTTTTAATTTATGTTCCTGTTAGAGAGGCTTTTTAAGGTATTTTATTCAATACTTCTTTTTGGGGTTAGGCAAAGAGTTAGGGGTGGGATAGGCGGCCATACTGTATAACATCTATCATTTCCCCTTTTTAAAAAGCGACTTTTTATTTAAATTTATTGGCCTTTAATTAATCCAGTTCAGTTTGATGTTGCTTGCCTCAAAACTTCTTCATTTTGTGGTTTATAGGCTTCCTAGGTGTCTCAGTTTCTTCTATTATCTTCTTGGCGTCCAAGCCGACTCCATACAGATAATTGGCTATTGATTGCATGATGCTCTTCGGAAGTCTCTTAGCTTATTCCATTTTGCGGCCTGCTTTCTTATCTCTTTGTAATCTTTCAAGTCATTTTGGACAAGATAAATTATAGAGGATATCGTATTTTATCTATTAGTATCCTATAATCCCCGGGCGATTATTTTCCAACCCTCAAAAAATCCGGCAATCTTCAATCAAAAATGGCCTTACCGTATAACCTCTATTAATCACCCCCCCCCCTCTAATAATCCCCCCTGACTTTATAGACCTATATCTCAGCCTAAACTAAATATTTTACAAATCTGTTTTTTGCGTTTTCTTAACTGCCATGAGCTCTACCGGTTCCGCTTTTTCGATTTTGGATTTTCACCCGAAAATCTTGAGATCGACCCAAAATTTTTCCGATTTTGGGAGGGTTGAAAAATAATCCCCCCGGGGGGATTAAAAGAGGTTATACGGTAACTCTGAAATCCTAGTCAAAAAAGGAGAGGGGGATTATTGGAGAAAACATGGTATACGGCATGTTAGAGTAGAATTAAACTTGCATTTACTATATAATAAAATAATAAGGAAACTCAAAAAAAATCTATGGGATCCCCATGTTCCGGTCCCCCCATCTCGGATATTTTTATATATTCGGAATCTACGCATATTGTTTCCTTACGGAAAAAATGTAGGTTTTTTTGTTTTCAGACACCAAAAAAAAGTTTTCCTTATGGAGAAAAAAAAAATTTTCGGGAAAATCCGAAAATCACCATCGAAGTTTAAAGTGGAGTGAAGGAGGGCCGTGATTAGCGGCTGGGTGTGTATAAATGGGAATCTCCTGAAAAAACTCAGGTGAAGCAAACAACAAAGGCCTTTTTAGCACATGTGGCTGGAAAGGCCTTTGATTACACTCGACGCAAATACAGGGCTCCTATCTCCTATATTCAAAGTGAAAAAAATCTTTTCAACCTAACTTGACACAACCCTGGCTTGTTCGAAGCCCTGGTTTCATATTGAAAAAAAAACAACAGAGAACTCAAGCCCAAAACCAAGCTCTGGAATATGACCCATTTATCGCTTTTTAAAAGACTGTATGACACAGTTGTAAAAAAATCAATAAATGTTGCAAGACAAACAAATGTTCAGTTGCCAAAAATATTGTTAAAAAAAGAGTTCTAGACAAAATAAGCTATTACACCAGCTCGATTCCCAATCCAAGTTTACTGATTTATTTCACCCTTTTAAAGGGGCATGCCCACGCTAATAAGAGGTGGTGCCCGGGAATTCAAAATTTTTCCTGATTATTCAACTTCTGTACGGATTTTTCAACTTGGTTTGTTTCTAACAAAACAATGCCTAGAATTTAATTTTAGGTACAGTTTTGTTACAAACTAAGTTGAAAAATCCGTACAGAAGTTTAATAAACAGGAAAAAATTTTTGAATTCCCGGGCACAACCTTTTATTAGCGAGGGAACCCTTTAAGGCGGTTTGAAACCTTGCCTAAGACTAAAATCACTGCAAACCTTTAAAAAATGTCAGCGAAAATATTAAGACAAGCTCAGGGTGGGAATCGAACTTGCACACACTTTTTACTACAGTCAAACCTCGGTGCAGTGCGACACTGGGGCAGAAAAAGATTCGTACTATAACGAGACTCGCACTATATCGGCACCCGCACTATCGAGACTTTTAAAGACTTTTGACCAAATGGGTCGAACTCAAGCTCGCACTATATCGGCACCCGCACTATCGAGACTTTTAAAGACTTTTGACCAAATGGGTCGAACTCAAGCTCGCACTATATCGGCACCCGCACTATCGAGACTTTTAAAGACTTTGACCAAATGGGTCGAACTCAAGCTCGCACTATATCGGCACCCGCACTATCGAGACTTTTAAAGACTTTTGACCAAATGGGTCGAACTCAAGCTCGCACTATATCGGCACCCGCACTATCGAGACTTTTAAAGACTTTTGACCAAATGGGTCGAACTCAAGCTCGCACTATATCCGGACCCGCACTATCGAGACTTTTAAAGACTTTTGACCAAATGGGTCGAACTCAAGCTCGCACTATATCCGGACCCGCACTATCGAGACTTTTAAAGACTTTTGACCAAATGGGTCGAACTCAAGCTCGCACTATATCCGGACCCGCACTATCGAGACTTTTAAAGACTTTTGACCAAATGGGTCGAACTCAAGCTCGCACTATATCGGCACCCGCACTATCGAGACTTTTAAAGACTTTTGACCAAATGGGTCGAACTCAAGCTCGCACTATATCGGCACCCGCACTATCGAGACTTTAAAGACTTTTGACCAAATGGGTCGAACTCAAGCTCGCACTATATCGGCACCCGCACTATCGAGACTTTTAAAGACTTTTGACCAAATGGGTCGAACTCAAGCTCGCACTATATCGGCACCCGCACTATCGAGACTTTTAAAGACTTTTGACCAAATGGGTCGAACTCAAGCTCGCACTATATCGGCACCCGCACTATCGAGACTTTTAAAGACTTTTGACCAAATGGGTCGAACTCAAGCTCGCACTATATCGGCACCCGCACTATCGAGACTTTTAAAGACTTTTGACCAAATGGGTCGAACTCAAGCTCGCACTATATCCGGACCCGCACTATCGAGACTTTTAAAGACTTTTGACCAAATGGGTCGAACTCAAGCTCGCACTATATCGAGTTTCGCACTATAACGAGGTTTGACTGTATACCGAAAATTCATTAGTTGCGGAAAAATATTTTTTTAATTTTTCGAATATAAAAAAATGTGAATGAAAAAGTCAGCCAAAAAAACATCCTCTAACATTGTATTATTTTATTTTGCAACAGTAGTAGTAGCAGAAAAGAAAAAAAGTAAAAAGCAACTAGCGGATTCTACAGTCAGGACTACTATTCAAAAAACACAAGTAACAACAAAAAAAAACACCAGGATTTATGAGGGTAAAATATGTTTGCTCTCTACAAGTCTACATTCAACGGGCAGCAATTTTTCTAAACAAACACCGAGAATTTAAAAAAAAAACACAATTTCTAGTACTACACAGGTATTTTGCAGCAGCAAAAAAAACAAAATATCAGTTATCACAATTAATAGAGACAGTTTTTAACCTACTGCAAGAAGAAAAAATTTAATAAAAAAAACTACTACAAAAAATTAGCCGTTTAATAGAGAAAAAAACTAACAACAAAGAGGATTTAGGTAGTTTGTAAAAATTGGAAATTTATACGTTTGGTTTTAAATACTTTATTTTAATTTTTTTAGAAAGCTAACCACTGAAAATTTAGCTAAATTAACGCTATTTTTGAGTAGTTACACAAAAATATTGGGGATTTTTGGTTAAAGAAAAGGTGCAGGTTTGGGCCATAACCTATGAGGGGTACCGATTTTCTGGTTTTTCTTGTTTTATGAGATAGATAGTTCTTTTTATAGTCAAGCTTCCCTCTTTTTTTGAAATTTCGACAAATTTGAAAACCATACTATAATTTTAAGAACTGCAATACAGTATTAGCTATAGTTTAAAACATTGGGCTACAGTCTCTGCAACTGTAATACAGTTAGCTGTGCTACAGTCTCTGCAACTGTAATACAGTTAGCTGTGCTACAGTCTCTGCAACTGTAATACAGTTAGCTGTGCTACAGTTTTTGCAATTGTAATACAGCTAGCTGTGCTACAGTTTCTGCAACTGTAATACAGTTAGCGGTGCTACAGTTTTTGCAACTGTAATATAGTTAACTGTGCTACAGTTTCTGCAATTGTAATACAGTTAACTGTGCTACAGTTTCTGCAACTGTAATACAGTTAGCGGTGCTACAGTTTTTGCAACTGTAATGCAGTTAACTGTGCTACAGTTTTTGCAATTGTAATACAGTTAGCTGTGCTACAGTTTTTGCAACTGTAATATAGTTAGCTGTGCTACAGTTTTTGCAACTGTGATACAGTTAGCTGTGCTACAGTTTTTGCAACTGTAATATAGTTAACTGTGCTACAGTTTCTGCAACTGTAATACAGTTAACTGTGCTACAGTTTCTGCAACTGTAATACAGTTAGCGGTGCTACAGTTTTTGCAACTGTAATGCAGTTAACTGTGCTACAGTTTTGCAATTGTAATACAGTTAGCTGTGCTACAGTTTTTGCAATTGTAATACAGTTAGCTGTGCTACAGTTTCTGCAACTGTAATACAGTTAACTGTGCTACAGTTTCTGCAACTGTAATACAGTTAGCGGTGCTACAGTTTTTGCAACTGTAATGCAGTTAACTGTGCTACAGTTTCTGCAACTGTAATACAGTTAGCGGTGCTACAGTTTTTGCAACTGTAATGCAGTTAACTGTGCTACAGTTTTTGCAACTGTAATGCAGTTAACTGTGCTACAGTTTTTGCAATTGTAATACAGTTAGCTGTGCTACAGTTTTTGCAGCCGTATTGCAGCTTACAGAATTTTAACATAACAGCACGATACCAAAAAAATTTTAAAAATTCCGATCTTTTAATATCAAACTCTTACAAACTACCTCCTTTAAAGTATTATGTTTTAGCATACTTGGAAAAAAAGCTAATAATAAAGAGTCGAATCAATATAATGTGGGTAATAGAACTCTAACATCTAGGAGGGTAATTAATGCATCTATACGCAGAGAATATATGGGTGACAACAAAAGAAAGAAATTGATCACAATGATTACCATTTCGCTAGTGTGGTAGTAGTCTTGCTTGCCCGACTTGTGCACAATAATAATCTCTTGGCTAATCGACATTAACAACAACTACATAAAAAACAATCAACTTCAAACAAATATAGAAGGAATAAACCGGAAAGCAAACAATTCTAGAAGTTTTAAAGCGTACTTGACATCAAAATATATATTAACTGTTTGTTTTGGCTCAAATTTTTTTGGAAAAAAATATTTTGCAACAATTTATGCAACCTTAAAAATGGGCATTTTACATTTTATTCATTTTCCGCCAATTCAAAATTTGAAAGTTTCTGTTTGAGTACTTTCTAAATTACGCTGGCTCACCCTGAGCGTAAGCATATACCTAGCCTAAACCTGAGATTTCAAGGCCAAATTTCAACGAGGAATCCAAGAAACGTATCAGAATTCCAAGAACGTTTGCAAGAAACGAAAAATTAAAATGTTTATATTTTGTGTTGGCGGAAAAGGAAACAAATCGGATAAACGTCTTTTTAGCTAAAAAAGCCTATGTAAAATCAAGGAGTGGCTGTAGCACAGTAAATACGGTATATAAAACGCCTGTAAGTACCGTATTTTTTCTAATAAGGTGGCCCCCCTAAATTCAAAAAACGTGTTTGTGGCATTGGGTTTTTGCCCATTTTTTGAATACTTCTGTCATGCAAGTTACTGCTCATTTTGTAGCTCATCTTATTGGCTACAAAATGGGTGGTAACTTGCCTGAGAGAAGTCTTTAAAAAATGGGTCAAAATCACAATGCCAAGAACACGATTTTGAACGCAAGGGGGGGCTTCTATTAGAGGAAATACGGTATTTTTTTTATTTCTAACTTTTTCGGGTTTAGGCATGCTTTTGTCCCGTTAACTATTTTTGGTCTTCTGACTCAGAATGAGACCCGTGAGATAACTGTAGAATTTCCCGTGTCACATACGAAAAATTCTATAGTTATCACATGGCTCTTATTCTGAGTCAGAATGACCAAATATAGTCAATGACCAAATATAGTTAGTCCCGTTAACTATTTTTGGTCTTCTGACTCAGAATGAGACCCGTGAGATAACTGTAGAATTTCCCGTGTCATATACTAAAAATTCTATAGTTATCACATGGCTCTTGTTCTGAGTCAGAATGACCAAATATAGTCAATGACCAAATATAGTTAATAGGACAAAAACATGCCTAACCCCCCAAAAGTCAAAAATAAAAAAAGTTTATTTGGAGGCGTTTCATATTTTGTAAAAGCTCATAAGTTCGATCCCCAGCCCTAGCAAACACATTTTTTTTTCAAAACAAAACCATTTTTCCAAAAAATGTTGCCCCAAACCAAACATTATTAATGGAAAAAATACAAAAAAAACGCAAAGACATTGGATGAAAAATATGAAGTAAGGCTTTCGAGGGAAGAAAGAATGTTGCCGAAAATTATTCGTTCTAAACATGCTCATCATCAAAAACAAGGGTTGAAAGATTGGTGGAGAAGAGGAGGAAATATAAGCTAACATATTCAAAGTCAAGCAGAAGAGTATTATTGACGGGTGGGTGGCGCAAAAATATTTACAGAGTAATGGTGCTGGTACAAATATATAAATCGGCTGTGTTGGAGGAGTGCGAGTTCTTTGTCTGGACTTTTGAGGACTTTAGAGGGAAGGCGAAGTGTGATCTGAGGAGCTGGACAGCTGGGCCCAGCTTTGTACTTCTAGTTTTAGGCAGTGGTTGTAGCGCTTTCCTGTAAATTTTGGGATTAGGTGATCGGATTGTTTCAGTTTGAGGTGTGTGAAACTGACTTTTTTGACGCAGACAAGGAGTTCGGAAGCTTCTGTAGCCTCCATATCGTCATCTTCTGTGGTTACGGCCACTTCTTCTCGAGTAGAACCACCGCTGGGCAGGGCGTTGGGACCAGTGGGGGTGGTTGTAGCATTGACGTTCAAGGCCTGGAATGAGCATTGTTGAGTTTATATTGAAAAATTGCATGTAATCACTATTACAAAGGTGAAAGAAATAAAAAATATTAAAAAATTGTGGCCTATTTTGAAATTTTCAATGTTTTTGGTCGATATGCAGTTAACTTTGTTATTCGGCTTCTAAAAATTTTTTGACAAGTTTTAAAATTTGACCTCTCATTTGGTAGCTGACAATGTTGGCCACAAAATGAAAAGTCAACTTTTAAAAAATTGTCAAAAAAATTGATCAAAAAAACACAATTCCACAAAAATTTTATTTGGAAAAAACTGAACATATTTATGACGCAACCTAAAAAATTAATTTTAATTTTACCCGAAATTAATTTTACCCAAAACGAATTCGAAATTTTATTTGTCTTAAGTAGAAAAGTTGTAAAATTAGAGTTTTGCTCTGGACGTAATTTTTTAAATTCTATAGAAAAATATTAATCTGATCTGTTTTTTGACAATCTGAATCACAAAAAGTTGACCTGTAGCCAGTTGAGCACCATCTGATTGCTCTGAGCAATATTAGGTGGTAATGGAGCGTTGGCTAGGGCCTGGCTAACTGTTTCTCCGGTTGGAGTGTTCAATGAAACTGGGCCCTTGGACAATGCTAGCAGAGAGTTGGCTTCTGCAATCGGAGCTGTCACTGCTGTTTTTAGAGACGAAGCTGAAATTTATAGAATAAGTTCTCGTTCTTACAATTTTCAAGTTTGGTGTTTCAAATCTAAAAAACTAGGCTTGTTTTTCTGAAGATTTTAAGTTTGGCAAGAATTGTTTGTCATTTAAAAAATTTACAAACTTTTTAATTTTAATATGGTAGCTTAAACAAATTTTACATCTTATTTTAATTTTTTTTCAGATCTTTTACAGGTTTATTCTTGGACGAAAAAACGGTTCTGTTGGTTTCTATGATTCTCTGAGCAGTTGTATGCCTAAGTTCCTAATTTAGCCTTTTTACGCAAGCCGCTATGCATTCAGACAAATTTTACATCTTATTTTAATTTTTTTTTCAGATCTTTTACAGGTTTATTCTTGGGCGAAAAAACGGTTCTGTTGGTTTCTATGATTCTCTGAGCAGTTGTATGCCTAAGTTCCTAATTTAGCCTTTTTACGCAAGCCGCTATGCATTCAGACAAATTTTACATCTTATTTTAATTTTTTTTTCAGATCTTTTACAGGTTTATTCTTGGGCGAAAAAACGGTTCTGTTGGTTTCTATGATTCTCTGAGCAGTTGTATGCCTAAGTTCCTAATTTAGCCTTTTTACGCTATGCATTCAGACAAATTTTTGTCCTAATTAATTTTTTTGCGGAAAGTTTAATTTAAAATTGGCCTAAACTTTCTTTGCAACTTATAAAAAGTTGGCTAAAGTTCGGAATCTGTGTTGTGCCCAAAAACGTGTTTCGACCACTTTTTCAGTCGTTTTAGCATGATTAAAGTGTAGAACAAGAGTTTTTAGGTGGGGCTCGATAATTTTTCAAAAAAAAATTTTTGACCGAAAATTGACTTTTTGACCAAAATTTTCATTTTTTCATTTTTGTAGTTTTTCTATGTTGCACCAAGAATGTCGACCGAACCGAGGAATTCTTTCAGTTGGTGGGTCGTTTCTTCAATCCGGCAATGAATGTTCCTGTCGTTCCTGATAATGAAGAAGTTCCGGAAGAAGATTTAAATGAAATAATTGTGGAATTAAACGATTAGGTGTTGTTGAATGGGTTGTGTGTTATGAATAAATACCTAAAATCTAGGATACCTGGTTCAGGTACCCACCATACCTGGTGAAAATTTCGGTCAAAAAGTCAATTTTCGGTCAAAAATTTTTTTTTGGAAAATTATCGAGCCCCACCTAAAAACTCTTTTTCTACACTTTAATCATGCTAAAACGACCGAAAAAGTGGTCAAAACACGTTTTTGGACATAACACAGATAACGAATTCCTGCCAAAAAGGTTTACATCGTCTGAAGTTGCCAGTAGCTGCACTGCTTCTATTGCCTCCTTCTCCTCCAGTGGGGTAGCCATTGAGCACCACACACTTGCGCATATGCTTCTCAAGAGTGGAGTGCACCGAGAAAGGCATCTGACATATGTTGCAGTTAAACACCTCCTTGCCCTGCTGACCATGAGTTCTCATGTGGCGAGTCAATTTGCTGCTCTGGGCACAAGCATATGGGCATAGTTGACACTTGTAAGGCTTTTCGCCAGTGTGCGACCTCAAGTGGACGATCAGGTTGGAGCGGTTGGTGAAGACCTTCTTGCAAAAACTGCAGATATCTTTTTTGGCCTTGCCATTACGTCTACAACTATGCTTTTATTAGTATTGTGTCAGAAAGTTTTATTTTATATTGAGGATTTTATCAGTCATAAAAACAGTCATTTGCCCTATACTGCATTTTTTTTTCGAAATTTTGTAGCTTTACATTTAGTATTTGTGTCGTGATAAAAACGTGATAAAAAAATCATAAAAAATTTTACAATTTTTTTTACCTTCAAGTAGAGGAAAGATTGGAAAAAATTACTCAATGTGCGGAGAAAAGATATTTATTGAGGATAAATCTTCCATGCAGACAGCAGACTATGTCTGCATTCGTGGTGTAATGGTCAGCATGGTTGCCTTCCAAGTAATCGGTGAGGGTTCGAAAAATCTATTCCCTTCGATCGCATCAAAACTTTTTAGAATCTTAAAGGATTTATGCAGATTGACCAATTTTTAACTTGTTTTAGCGTTTAAGACTGTTAATTTGGGTTTCACAGACTTTCGAGACAGGAAAATCCAGTCTCGAAAATTGCTTTTCTAGGCCCCACCAATTTTTGGGAAAGTGATTATGCTAACCCGAATACCAGGGTTGCTTTTCTGTCCGCACAGAAAAGATTTGGAAAGTTATCCGGAAAACTTTCCGGTTGGCGGTGAGAAATCGGACAGAAATAACAAGGGATTGTACAAGTGGTAGTATACAATTAACTGTGCAGTTAACTGTACAGTCAACTGTAAGTTAACTGTACGGTTATCTGTAGTTAACTGTTTTCAACTTACCGATTTTTGGTAAGGGTTCTTATGCTTTATCCCGACCCCACCCAAGTTTTGATTGTTGAGCTTTATTTTTATTTTGACATGAATAAGTTGATTCGCCTTTTTGGCGGCATAAAACATGCATGCATACCAGAGTTTCTTTGTGCAGTAGGACCAAGCTGACAAAAATTTGTTCAATTTCCATACTTCTAGGCTATTTTCCAGTGTCCCGGTACCCTTTAAAATTAGGGTGGGGTCGGGATGAAGGATAAGAACCTTGGTAAGTTATACAGGCTGTAGCTTATTGTCTAAATAACCCTAGTGAAAACGCATAAAAACGAGGTGTAACGAGGGTTCGGCCCACAGAGAGTTACTCTTCTTCTAAATTTTCAGTGGTCATGTGTAAAAAATTATGTTTCCTCTAATAGAGCACCAGCCCCTCCTCGATTCAAAATCATGTTTGTGGCATTGTGTTTTTGACCCATTTGTTTTTAAATTTCTCTTGGGCAAGTTACCTCTTATTTTGTAGCCAGTGAGATGAGCTACAAATTTAGGGGCAACTTGCCTTAGAGAAGTGCTCACAAAAAAAGTCGAAAACACAATGCCACAAACGCGTTTTTTTGAATTTAGGATTCGGTTTGATTACAGATTTCCTAATCTCCACTTTCCATTCGAAATCTCGCAAAAGTACCTTGCAGCAGGTTCCGCCAAATCATTATCATCCACGACAATAATCTGATTCTCATTGTCTGCATCATCATCCTGGTCTTCCTCCTCCCCCTCTCCATTCAAATCCATCAGTCTCAGACCCGCATTCGACGGTCTAGGAGTGTTGGGTGTGGTAGCCGGCGTAGAATGTCCAGTCCCACTTGTGGTCATCACATTAGCCGCCGAACAGCTTCTTCTATTGGGTGTCAGCAATCTGGGCATTTTGCTCTGAGGTCCACCTCCACTTGCTGTGCTCTGCTGGCCCGGGGTCAGCGGCGACAAATTGGTCAAGCACATGGCCGACTGCCCTCCATTGGCGTTCATCAGCATGGGGGAGGCTCTTCTGCGGTTAAAAGCCCCTCCTGGAGTCAATCCACCCCTGGATGGTGTGCTCAAGGCACTACCAGGGGGTGGTGGAGACCCGAAGATGGGGTGGGGAGCCGGCAAATTTTGGTCTTTTCCAGCATTAGCCACCATCCACATGTTGTTTAGCAGGGCATTGGTGGCTGAAGGAGTGGAACTTGGGGTGTTGACCATCGGTGGGAGTAGGTTTTGAGTGGCTACCGAAGTGTTGTTCAAGGAAATGTAGTAGTTCTGCATAGCTGCCAGCATTTGTGGCTGCAGGAAGTCGTTGACTGTGGCTTGTTGTTGGTTTTGTTGGTGCTGCTGGAGTGCGGCAGCTAAGGAGAGAGTGGTACTAGCAGCGGCAGCCGACTGAGCTGCGGCGGCTGCAGCTGCCAAGTTTTGAGTTTGATGGAGTTCATCGTCTGTTAGTTCAGTGTAGGCCCTGAATTTTTTGGGGGGTTATGCAAAGTTGAAGTGGGTTTAAAGTGTGTTTCAGGGCCGGAGTCCTAATATTTCTCGATAAAATTTTAAATTTTTTGTGAAAATTTGAATTTCTGAAATTAATATACCTTTCCAAATAAAAATTCATTGCGATCAGGTCAAAAAAATCTCAGAAAGCTATGATATAGTTGCAAATTAGTATGCGGTGCAAATTTTTTGAGCGCTCTAAGCCATTTTTTATGCCGTGAAACGAGTGGAAAAAACGTCTTTAGGTGTGGGAACGCAATTTTTTGAAGAAAAAAATTTGGTTTGCCTTGGGGGACCAAGGCAAAAATAATACAAAAGTGTCAAGAAAAATGTTTTTTTGAAATGGCGCCAAAACATTTTTAAAGGGAATGAGGGCCGTATTGGGAGGGGAAGGGAATAAAGGGGGCACTTTCATGGCAAAATGTTAAAAAAAGCAATTTTGAACTATTTTAGGCTGTATTACCATCTTTTTTAACATGGGCCATGGCAAAACGAGACTCTGTATGCATTTTATGATCAAGAGTACTTCTCGGAATCATACCCACATACCTTAGACACAAATCACTCGAAAGTGACTCTGGATGCATAAAAAATGTATGCATACCAGAGTTTCTATATGCGGTAGGCCCCAGTATTCAAAACTATGCTCAAGATCTTCTTGTTAGTGTAACCTCTGTTATTAGTGGCTCTTTTCTATTCCCTTCCCCTCCCAATACAGCCCTTATTCCCTAAAAAATGTTTTGGCGCCAATTTGAAAAAGATTTTTCTTGACACTTTTTGTATTGTTTTTGTCTTGGTCCATCATGGCAAACCAAATTTTTTTTTTTAAATTGCCTTCCCACAGCTAAAAACGTGTTTTCCATAAAAAATGGTTTAGAGCGCTTAAAACTGCGTTTTCGATTTTCCGATAAAGTGTAGTTCAGCCCATGTTATTCGCTTTGGCCTACCTTTTATGGTCTGGAGACCGTAGAGAGTCGGAGCTCGGTGTCTTGTTGAGTATAGAAATAGGGCTGATCAGACTATTTGGATCCAGAGCCGGCTCTCCCACCTTCTCAGCTATTTCTTTGAGTCGTTCACTGCAGAAGGCGTTCAAGCTGAATGCGCTTTTTGAGCCATTGCCTAGGGATCGACTGGCTGAAAATGAGAAACATTCAGGAATCAGTATGCATTTCATCTACATTTTTTATTAGAAAAGGGATGGTATTTTTTGTGGCCGCTGTTTTGAAATTTTACAGAATCTATGGCCATGTTGCTATTTTCAAGTACTCTGTGGCAAAAAATAAAACTCACAGTTAAGTCTATTTCTAGCTGCCAAAAAGCTTTGACTAGGCGTGCTACTCGGAGGTGGCGGTGTCACCAAAGAAGCCAGCAAGCTGTTAAAAGGCTGTCTCTCCAGCAACATAGGTATTGGCTGTTGCGGGCTTGCGTTCTCATCCGACTTCTGCTGGCCTACCTCCTCCCTTTTCTGGCTCTCCTGCACCAATTGTTGGGGTCTTCTTCTGGCTGCGGCCACCTTTTTGCCGCCAGGCCCACAAATGCCCATTAGAGACCCCAAAGTGGTGTTGGGAGTGCTGGTCTGCACAATGACGCCTGTAGCCGTAGCAGTGGGTGTTGAGGTGGGGTAGTTGAAGTGCGGCAGGTTCTCGTCACTGATCCTGAAGCCATGTGCCATGAACACATGCTCCAACAGGCCCCAGATGTCAGAGCACTTTTGTTTGCAGGAGTGGCAGGTGAACACTTTGGTTGAGGTGCTGGTGGAGCTGCAACAAGAACTGTTCCGTTTGGATGTGGGTTTGTTGAGGTGTTCACAGGAGGTGTGAAGTTTGGCTGGAAATGTTTTTTTTAGTTAGTTTCAAGCACATATATAGGTAGAAATGATGTTTAGTAGTCTAGTAAGTCAAGAAAGTTGTAAATAGTCTAGAAATGAAACATAGTCTAGAAAGTTATAAATGAAATCATTGGGTGCTTTAGGGGAAAAAACTTTGTAACTAAAAAATTGCCGCTAGCGAAATACCCCCTCCAAAAGCGCTAGTGTAATACAGTCAAACCTCGATATAACGTACCCCTTGATATAACGTACCCCTTGATATAACGTACCCCTTGATATAACGTACCCCTTGATATAAAGTACCCCTTGATATAACGTACCCCTTGATATAACGTACCCCTTGAGACCATTTGGTTGGATTTACTTCAAATTACAATAAGTTTACCACCGCTATAACGTACCATTGATATAACGTACCCCTTGAAGATAACACTGATCTCTACGTTACCCTCGCTATAACGTACCATTGAAAAATAGTGTGTTATATTTACCAATTTCATACAGTTTTTGCTCTTTTTCTGCCTCTGCAATGTTTTCTGTAGTCATTAAATGTTTCCCTTTTAGTTTCGATGAGTACTCCAAAGCCGAAACGTCAAAAGGTTTTTTCTCCGCTAGCCATTGATTGTTGTTCGCGGAATTGTTATTGTTGAGCTTATGAATAAAATCACTCGAATATTTTACAAACCCTTGATATAACGTACACCTGTCATCTATTTGGTTTCTGCCCTCGATATAACGTACCCCTTTACCCGGTCTCCAGAGGGTACGTTACATCGAGGTTTGACTGTATACACCCCCGTGTGTTTTCAGGTACAGCTTTTGGAGGAGAACTTTAACTGTTCCGATAACCTGAAACCTCCTCAAGTTCGCTCCCGCCTAGGGTGCAACACTTTTTAAACCCCGTTCTAACACCCCCTCCCCCTCAAAAAAGAATGGGCAAAAGCCTTCGAATATTGGGTAAAAAGGTGTTGGACCATAGGCGGGAACGAACTTGAGGGGGTGCCGGGTTATCGGAACACGACTTTATGCCAAACAAATTATTTGTTCGGAGCACTTTCACCCTACCCTGTTGATTACACACTTGATTACACACATTTATTTTGTACCCACTGTGAGTGGGCAACAGTTATTGCAATATTTTTTTTTGCTATAGTGTAATCTTTGTAATTTTTGACTTTTAGCCATGTCTTCAAGCAGCGAAATCTCAGATGAAGAGTTGAATGTGCGTCAAATGAGAAAGCGTGTGTTCAGACCGAGAATTGTTGTCAGTGATCCAACTCAGTTTCAGAAAAAAAGATTTCGCCTCACTTCTCGACAAGCAGATGTACTTCTCAACATTCTTGGTGCCGATCTACAGCCTGCAACTGTCCGTTCAAATCCGATGTGTGCTCGTGACAAGCTTTTATGTGCGCTGCGATTTTATGCGTCGAATGCTTTCTTTTATACAGTTGGAGATGCGCAAGGTTAGTCAAATTAAATTATGGTGGTTTGAATTTTTTTCATTTCTAGGCCCTTCAAAGCAGTCGGTATGTGATGCTGTTCGTCAAATAGTCCGAAAAGTGTAAAAATCGGCATTTTCTGGACAATAGGAGGGACCAAGGCTAATTTGCTCAAAAAAAAAATTTTCGTGAATTTAGCAGAATAATGAATGCTACAGAATTCTAAGACTATCTGTATAAACAGAATTTAAAAATGTGGCTCTTACAAAAAGATATGAGCTTTTTAAATCAGGGGAATTTCTTGGGCCACCCTGTATTTTATCTATTTTTAATTAATATTCAAATTTTTTCTTGCTTTTAATTCTGCTTCGCTTTTTTATTTATGTTTTAACTTTTAGAACAAATAGATAAAAACCTTTTTACATATTTTTTAAGAAACTCTCGGTTCTTGTCGGTTATCCGGACTATCTCTAATTAGGAACTATCTATATGGGTTCTTTTTCGGTTATGGGGACTACCTCTAATTCTAGACGCTCATCAATTAGGAATCACCTTTTTGGACACTGATTATGGTGATGAAGGTGATTGTGATTGACATAATCACCTTCACCATCATGACCGGAATCAAAAAGAACCCAAATAGATAGTCCCTAATTAGAGGTAGTCCGGATAACCGACAAGAACCCCAACTCTCCATTACAAAAACATGTTTGACAAAAATCTAGTTTATTATTTCATTATTTCTTTTTACCCACCCCTCTTTCCTGATTTATAACTGCCGACCTAACCGTGTTTTTTCCGCTCTTTCTAAACCAAAACAGCAATCACACAGCTAATGGTCAGTTTTTTTTGCAGCCCATCCATCTGCCATTGCTGGTATGTTTTTTTTTGCTTTTTTTTGGTTCCCAAAAACAGTGTCTCCCTTCCTCCGTTGCGCCACCATCAGCCAATAAACAGCAACAAAGAGGGGCTGGCGATTGCAAAACAGATTGATGAAAGGCGCGAAAAAGAAGCGCCAAATGGTAGAACAAAGAGGTTTTTTGGCTGCAACACAACTTGGCAATGGGTGCTCTTCCCATGCTCTTTGGCACCCACTTGTTTTCCTCAACATTTTTTGTTTTGGGAGAGAAATATTGAGCAAAATAATTTTTTTTCATAATACCGTATAAACTCTAATAAAAATTACAATCTCGGCTTACGACTTTAAAACGTTTTTTTGGGAGCACTTGAACCTGAGACCCCCCCACTCACCTGAACCTGAGCCAACACGCCCCCTCCCCAGTCAAATCAGCTTGGGGGACCAAGGCAAATTTTTTTCGAAAATTTTTTATACCAATAGTTTTTTGTATAAACATGATTAAAAAATGTTTTTTGAGGCTTTAGATGAAAAAATAGTGCAGTCAAAAATTTTCGAAAGAAATTTGCCTTGGTCCCCCAAGCTGATTTGACTGGGGCTCAGGTTCAGGTGAGTGGGGAGGCTCAGGTTCAAGTGCTCCGACCCGTCATTGACTGTAGAATTTATCGTATAATATACTGGAAATTCAACAGTTATTTATTTTTGCCTACAGTTTATATCGGATCGAAAATAACTGTCAATTTTTCCATTTTTGTTTTACGGAATAAAAACAAGCCGGCTCTGTCCCACTATCTGTTCCAAATTTTGCCTTGGTCCCCCTGTTGTTGGGGCTCAGGTTCAGGTGAGTGGGGGGGGGAGGACTCAGGTTCAATTTAGCCTTTTTTTTTACTTGCAGTCGAACATGGATAACCCGACACCCCTTTTTTGAAAATCAGGTGTTGGGTTATCGAGGTCCGCGGGTCTTTATGGCAAAAATAAAAGATTTTGGAAAAACGACCGGCAAAATCAGAATCCCTGCGATATTTCGGACGAATCACATTTGGCAAAAGATTTCAAAAATCGAGGTAAAAAAAAGTGTAGCACCCAAGGTGGGAACGAAGTTAAGGGGGTGTCGGGTTATCCAGGTTCGACTGTACTGACGTATAATTTTTTTCCGATTTCCGAAAATTTTGATTAATTTTTTTTAATTTTTTATAAAATTTTCTCAGCAATCCAATTAGAAAGCTGAATACAAAAATGCTGAGGTATGGCCTAAAGTTGGAGTTTCGAGCTTTTAAGTGATGACCAGAGAGGTAGCCATATTTTTTTCAGAGGGGCCACTAGAGGTCATTTTACCTAGACCGGTTTGGATTTTTACACTTTCTTTAGTGTACCGCAAATACTCTAATAAACAGGCCTCCTACAGTTAACCATTTCCAAATTTGTTTTGCTTTTTTAACCCCAACATTGTTTATTTTTTAAAACGTACGACCACTCATTTTGTAGAGTTTGGAAAGATCTACAAAATGAGTGGTCGTACGTTTTAAAAAATAAACAATGTTGGGGTTGAAAACAGGGTGGCCATAATGCCCTCTTTAGAGGGCAAAGTCCCTCTTTTTGAAATTTTCGCCCCCTTTTTATTTGACAAAAGAGGGCAGAAAATTGCAAAATCGAGTAAAGATTCTACATGAACGGAATGCTTTACTTGTTGTGTTTGCCACTTTTTGTTGTTTTCTTTTTTCTTGTTGTGTTTTGCGAATGGATTTGATAACCAGTCTTTCAATAATTGAATCTAGACACGTTGAATGCTCTCCTCTCCGTCAAGATCAACACCGATTTGGATTGCATCGACGTTTTCGACTACTTCCTCTCTAAGAAAGATCTGGAACTCCTATACAAAGGTCCACACCGCATTTTTTCAACGTAATTTACGACAAAAACGTAATTTCGGTGGAGTCAATGGACTCAAGTGAAGGAAGTATATGAAATATCGTGACTCTTTTTTGTGCTTTTGTATTGTCTGTTTATGTTACATCGTGTAATTTGGATAAAAGAATAAAAAAAAGGTGGTGTGGACCTTTCTATAGGAGTACCAAAGATCTTCTGAAAAAAGCAAAGTCCAGCGAGAAATATATGCTATTTTTTCTCTAAAATTTTGAGCAGGTCACCCCACGTTTGAAAGCCTAGAATGTTGGCTACCATGTTATAAAATTTCTTGGTTTTGTTCACAAAATGTATATATTTATTACAAACACTTTCGAATTATTTTCGAACTTTAATTCGAAATAATTAGAAAGCGTTGTAATAAAACATATATATTTTTTGTGAACTAAACCAAGAAATTTTGTACCATTGGGCAGCCAACATTCTAGGCTTTCAAACGTGGGGTGACTTGCTCAAAATTTTAGAGAAAAAATAACATAAAAACAAGAAATAAGGTGAAATTTTTTTGAAAAATCGAGTTAACTGTGTGACAACCCTAGTTATATGTCCCGATTGTTTTGCTCTAGTGAAATAAAAAAAATTCTGAAAGTGTCATTTTTGTGCAATTTTTTGCATGTTGAACTAGTTTAAGTGTTGTGTAGTAGAAATATTCATGATGGCCCTCTTTTTCAAAAGTTTTCCTTGTAAATGCCCTCTTTTTGTGATCGCATACCCTCTTTTCCAAGAAATGATATGGCCACCCGGGTTAAAAAAGCAAAACCAATTTGAAAATAATTAACTATAGGGGGGCCAGTTTATTACAGTATTTACGGTATGTCAAAAAAAATTCGGGGAGGGGGACTGAAGCCCACTTAGTTGCTACAAACCCAGCCCCTTCAACCCCCACTCCCCCAGGGGTCCGATTATATCCCTTAATTAAAGGCATTGCCTTTAATTTGAAAATTTTGCCTTTAATTTTTTTTGAAAATAAAGGCACATTTTGACGAATGAAATGAAAGTTATGACTACTTTCTTGGGCAGAAAGAGTTGTTGAAAGCAGGAAAGGGGGGAGAAGAGTATGTTATTCGTCAATAAAGTTGTTTTTTGTTGATTTTTGTCGGGTTTGAAGCATAGGGACAACATGCTTTTAAGTTGCCTTTATTTTGGTGAAAATTCCTTGAAATTGCCTTTATTTTTGACACTAGATGCCTTTATTTTAGAAATTCGCGATCGGACCCCTGGGTCAAACGTCAATATGCCAACTATTTTGGGCCAACAAACACTGACGCTTATCTACTTTTGTGTTTTTGTCCCAAAATAGTTTGCAGGTTCCACCCCAACTGATGGCACGCTACTTATTTTGGATTGTTTGACCAATGCCTGCGGGTAATTCGGCCTGCAGATTACATTATTTAATTTACATATACGGCGTCAAAAACGAAATTAATTTTAAAAGTTAGTTGAACGGGCCATAAAAATTGGTGTGCCACCAGGTGGGGTCGACCTCCAAACCATTTTGAGCCAACCCCTGAACCCCTGCACTCCCCCCAAAACTTACCGTATTCTCTCCAATCGAAGCCCCCTCCTGATTCAAAATCGTGTTTTTTTTTAATTTCCAATTGTTAAATTAAAGCAAATACGCTACTCATAAATTTTTAAAATTTATCACAAAAATTCAAATTTTCAAAAAAAAAGAGTTGCTAAATGACCAGTCTCCCACAAAAAAATTATTATTTTATTTGAAAAAAAAATTCTGCATCTTTTTTTTAAATGCAAAAAAAATCCAATTTTATTTTTTGCTGATCCCCTCAAAAAGTGGAAACACACCACAGTGTCCTTTTCTTTTCATTCGCCATTCGACCCAACACTCACACACATAAACACAATCAATGGGTGGGGTGGGGGCAGGCAAGGCAGAGTGAAATAGGAGAGGGGGCCCTGACTGCCAGCAATGTCAACAAGGGTCAGGCGCTGGCCCTACTCCACTCATAATCTGGCTGGCTGAGCCCGACTGCTGCCAGATGGCTGAACTAGGAGGGCCAGCGACTGGATTGGCAGGCAAGGAAGGAACACACCCAACAATCTATTTACAGAGTGCTTGCCTGGCCACTAAAAATCTCTTTTTTCTCCCTTTTCTTTTTGTCAAGAAAAATTGTGTGTGTGTGTTTGTGTGCTTTTTTTCTGCTCCTACGTTCACTTTTTAAGTGGAAGGTGAGAGGAGATTTTTTTTTTGGAAAAAAGGATTTAACAAAACAGTTTTGAAAAGGACAACACTTTTTTCTGACATAAAAAATTTTTCATCGCAAATGTGGGTGGTGTAGGCCAAAGTCACATTTGAGGTTCCAAAAATTGTAAATGTAATAACGAAAATTAGATAAAAATAAATTTGACTTGCAAAAAAAGTATTTCTGCGCAAAAAATGTGCGTTACCTACCTTTTACGCGTTACCTGCATGGCTTTATACGATTGAAAAATATATAAAAAAATATGTCAAAAAAAATTAAGCCCACTGCGGGATTCGAACCCACGTCACCGCTTTTCACCTCTATTTGGTAGGAGAACGATACCTTTCCACTAGGCCAAGCGGGCTCACGGAGTAAAGTTATACAAGATAATATAAGATAATTTTCGCATTAAATTTTTAGTAAGAAGTTGTTCAGCGAAAAAAAGTCCTGAATGCATTGCATCCATTATAGCTACACACTAAACTTGATTTCACGTAAAATGCATGCAAACTAACCATTGTTGCACAGGGCATCAGTCATCTCGAAGTCAGAAGTGTCCACGCCCACTTCTCTGCACTGATGTAAATGGTGTTGTTGGAGCTTCATAACTAGAGAAGTGGTGGAAGCTTGCCCATCCAGGAGACCAGTGGACGAAGATCGGTGGAAACGGGACTCCTAAATAGGTTTATTAGACGTCTGAAAAAATTTTAGCTAATGAAAATTATCAATAAAAAAAGTACACGTAAATGACTACTTTTTTCAAAAAAACCTTTCAAAATTATGTCCTTGCAACAAATTAGGGTCAAGTAATTTATCGGGCATATCCAAAATCACCCAAAACCGCAAATTAGGATTTGTAATAACTGTAAAATTTATCCTATAATATACGAGAAATTCTGCAGTTATCAACGTATAGTTATCGACGGGGCGAAAACTGACTTAGGATGATAACTGTGGAATTTCTTGTAATTTATATGAGAAATTAAACAGTTATTAAAAATCTTAATTTACCGGTCTTTGGTGTATTAGGGGCTAATTTGGTAAATTTACCGATTTTTGACAGTACATCAAATCCCTTACCTCCATAACATTCTTGCGTCTTCCCGCTGCTCTGCCCAACTCTTCAAATGCACAAAGAGTTGAAGCAGTGGGAACGCCTCCTCTCAGCACTCCCGGCGATCCTGAATCCACCAGCAACGACGAGGACGCTGTAGCATCATCTGAAGGAGTGTGTTTTCCACCGTCACACCTGCCAATCTTGTGCTCCAGGAACAGGGCAAATTGGCCAATGCTGAATTCTTGCCGACAGTCGGCACAGATGATCAGATCATGGTGTCTATCGGCGGCTTGCCTAGCTGCTGAGTCTTCTTCGTCATCCTCGTCCATCTCCTCCAGCTCCTCGTCCTCCTCCTCTTCTTCCTGATGGTCCTGGTGGTCGAGGCCCTCCATCTCTTCGTCGTCGTTGGAGTGCGAGTGTTGGGAAGCGGCCACTTGGGCGGCCATCCCCCTGCCCCTTCCTCGAGTGTTCTGGGAGGTGGTGGCGGTGACCAGAAGCTCAGACTCGCGAGAACAGGTGGAACTCTCGCTGGGGTCACTGGACACTGGATGGTTAGAGTCTGAGGGATTGGGTCCAGTGGTTTGGGTTGGGGGCTTGGTTGACGATTTGGTGGATTGAACAGCGGCAGAGATGACGTGAGCTAGAGTCTCGCCTATGATGTCGACGTCAGGATTGGACTCAACTCCGCTGTCTGAGGAGGCCATTGGGGTGCCGTCTGCAATTTAAGATGGTTATAAAAGATTGGACATTGAAAGAAAAATGTAAGTAGTTCTAATGGGAATCAAACGTGTGAGTTCAGAGTGACTAGCGTATTTTCTCTAATTCCGCCCGTCTCTAATTTTGCCTGCCTCTAGAGGCTGAGTTAAAAATTTTCCCTTTCTCCAACTGTCCCGTGTAATATTGTCAACAAAATTTGTTTGGTTTTGGACTGTTCTGGTTGAAATTTCATGCTGTCTCGTATTTTTTGCGTAAATTCACAATGAAATTGGTGCTGGTAAATTAGCTCATTTTAAGTTCGCGCAAATATTGTTTTCATATGCACGCTAAGCTGATTTGCTCATTTATTGTTGAGAAGCTCGAAAGTGACCTAATCGTGCCATTGCTGAGAGTTTGAAATTAGTAATCGTGTTGGGTAATCTTGGCAAGGAACCGTCTCCGTGAATCTAAGCAACAATGGGTGACAATTGCTATGAACCGATCGGTGGTGGAGATATCAGGTAAAAGTTCTATCCTATTTTATCGTTCAAACACCTCTGTTAAGTGCTGTTCCGATGGCTCCTCCTCCAATGATGATTCCGACGCCTGCTCCGAAGAAATCTGCTGGTGAGAAATATGTGCCGCCGCCTCCTCCACCTCTGCCTTCGTCTGGACCAAACATAAAATCTCCGACTGAAGTAAGAATTTGTGTCTTTAGTTGTCCACTGTAAAGCCTTTTAAGAAATCGATGGATGACCTCGACGAATTCCAACAGTCCCATAAAACGAGAAAAGACAAATCTGGCTATGATGCAGATGACAAGAAAGGTAAATTTTGCTTGTCTGGTCTTTGTCATTTTTTTCCATCTCTCCTTCCTCTAGCGAAAACGACTACTAAGCGAAGTGGATGTGCCAAGTTATTCATGATCCTCACGATTATTTGCTTCTTCCTCAATATTCTGCTGGCTGTGGGTTTTGGGCTGTTGTACTTCGGAGTCATCAAAATCTGAAACTAGATAAGAAAACGAAGATTACACAATATTCGCTCCAATACGATTGTTCTGTACTGCTTGTCTTGTGTTGGCTATGTGGCCGATGTATAAAAAATAAAATAAATTCATATTGGGATAGCTTTTCGGTAAATGGTGGCATTAAATGATACCTGAATGTCGGTTACAGTCTACTCTTGACTTTGCGCCACCCTTGGATACCAAATCTTGGTGGCGTAAAATTAGCAGTATAGTTCTTTGTTTTTTTGATAAATGTATGCATACCGTTTTTTTATACGATAGGTCCCAGTTAACAAAACCATGTTCAAATTCCATCTTTTCAGAAGTTTCGGGGGTTTCTACGTACCCTTTTCTAGTGGTTTACCTTGGTCCCCAAGGAAAAAAGTCAAATTTTTTTTGATGTTTTCCCTCGCATAAAAACATGTTTTACGTGCGTTAGAGCAGTTAAGTCGCTGAAAAAATTTAGATTTAGTTGTTCATTTAGAGGCATTTTGCGAGGGTTCGGAATACGACAATTATACCGTTTTTTTTAAATGGCCTATACCATTTTTTTTTAAAAACCATTTTCAAACCTGCTTTGCTAATCAATATTACAATATTGAATAAAATATGGCCTAATATTTCTGTCGTGTTAAATTTTTTCAAGATTCTGATGCTACAGAGTGCTGCCATTTTCACAGTCTATATCAATTCCCATGAATGCCGCTTGCAATGATGCTTTGATGTCCAAGGGCGAAGTGTCGAGCAAAAATATGGAAACACTGATTTTGAATTTTAAAAACCTATGATGGTTAAAAATAGTCCGAAAAAATCGCTGCGACTTGTGCAATAGAATAAACCCAAATATCATTTTCGTTTAGGTAGTTTACCATCAGATTCCTCCTGATCTCTGCATCCTTATTGTATTTCACAGAACAAAATTTCACGAACCTGCTTGTTTCTTAACCTGCTCCTTGCCTTCTGATTCTTGCTGGTGCCCACCACTGTTCTGTTCAGAATCAGCAGGATTACCCGTAATATCTGCAGATGGTTGGTTCTGCACCGCTCTGCCCCTCTTATTGCCTGGTGCGGGAGAAGCAACCCCGATGGTCACTGCCGACCTTCTGGTGGTGCAAGCGGTAACCCTGGGTTTGGCTAGGGCTGAGGTATTCGGTGTTGTTGAGGGGACACTACTGGACTGTTGGGCTACTACTCTCCCACTGCTCATTCAATACGGCTAGTCAATTGGTAAAAAAATAACAAAAAAGCAGGTATATAGCAAATATTATCAAACAGAAAAGGTACTGGAGACCACCGGGTTTCAGATGGTTGAATTGGTCTCAGTAGATGGTCACCGGCTATTTAACACAGGAAAAGCGACGAAAATAACGTAGAAAATGTAGAAGAAATGGAAAAAAATAAATCACCGGGTTGGAAAAGAGTTTAGAAATGTAGTTTAAGCTACATCCAGGCTCTGGCAATGGACTGATTATTTGGGGATTCTAGTCCTGAAGCTTGTTGAAAATAGAAAGCCCAAGTTGGTCTAGGTGGTGTTTTAAGACGGCCTATGGGATTTGCAGCACAGTATTTTTTAGATCTGACTGCCGGGAATATGCAGAGATGAAGCTGGAATTATAGGTTATTAATAAAGTGGTTAAAATATGGATCAGAACATATACTCGGCACGCAAAAAATTAAAAACATAACAATATTCCAAATTCTATGCATTTTTAAATAAAAATATGACTGCACCACCGAAATTTCAGCACCAAAATTTTGCCACTGGCGCCGCCAGGTGGTGCAACTACAGACTAGACCATTTTATTCCTTCGTAATAAAAGATCTTACTGCCACGTGTAATCGAACCTGTGCAACGGAACCACAGAGAATTTTTTAAAAAATTCGACCCTAGTATAGAATATCATCCCTGAAACCTAAGTAAAGAGCACCCGAATATATGTTCCAAAACCTTAGAAAAAGTGCGTAAAACTATTATTAATCACAACTTCCATACGCTGGCCTACCCCTAAACCTAAGGGCTAAGCCTGAACGTGTTGTTCCAAAGGGTAGTTACAACGATTTTTAGAAGGTCTGATTTTAGAGGGGGGAGGTATTCTATACTAGCGCCAGAAATTCGTATTTTTTAGAATTGTCTAATTGGCCGCCCAATTTTAAATTGGCCGCCCAATTAGACAATTCTAAGATTTTGAACGAAAAAAGGACCACTTATCAGAGAACATCCAAATACCGTATTGTCTCCAATAAGGCCCCCGGGGCCTTATTTTTCAACCCCTCGAAATCGGGAAATTTTGAGGTCAGGAGATTTTTGGATAAAAATTAAAAATCTAAAAAGCGGAATCCGTAGAGCTCGTGGGAGTTAAGAAAACGCAATAAACAGCTTTGCGAAAAATTGACTCTGGGCTGAGATATAGGTCCTCAAAGTTGAGGAGGACCTTATTAGAGGGGGGGGCTTTTTAGAGGAAATACGGTAAATTAAAAAAATACAAGCGAAATCCCACAAATGGTCAGCATAGGAACTCTTCTCCAACACCCCACTTCAAAAAATGTATTCAGCCAGCCGGCCATCCAGCCAAAAGCATAAACAAAAGCGACTTAGCACAAAAAGAACGAGACTAGAACTAACGCCAGCCACTCCAGCCAAACAAAAAAATAAGGCAAGAGGGTCAGTCAAAAAATGGCATATATTTGAGGAGGAGAGGCCAAAAAAATGGCACACACACACGAGACAACTACAGCTCCCCTGCTTCCCTCAGGCAACTCCACTCAATGGGGGTGTATAGTAGTCATCAAAAAAGTAAAAAAATTAAAAGAAATTCCCCCTTGCTGCTGGCCATAGGCTGTGTGTCTGGCTTGCTGGCTGGCTGGAGCGAAAAAAAGAAAAAGAACAAAATTGTATATGTATATAAATAAATAGTAGTAGTGGTTGTTGAGTGCAACCCCTTGCCAATGTGTGCCAATAAAGTAGTAGTAGTAGTGGCTTAGTAGTAGTGGTCGACCACCACCATCCAGCTAGTAGTAATGCAAGAAGATAAAGTAGTAGCTGTGTTTGGCGTTGATTGCGAATGTGTATTTTTAATTGGAAAAAGAATGCTACCGGGTGCGCCAAAAGTTCCCGGACATATTTTAGATTTAATTGTAAAAGCAAAAATGTTGAACTAAAAATATTATTAATATACAGTTTTGTAGCCCTGAATCTCCTCTTTCAAATGGTATATCAAACATTTATTTCACTCAATAAAATGACCACCGGCTATAGTGAAGAATAGGGTTCCAAAAAACAGCTTGGCCCCCCCTGTTGTTTTTACAAATAAAACAACAGGGGGATACTGTTTTTGGAACCCGATTCCTCACTAGCGCCGTAAAAAATAAAAAAATAGCTTGCGGAATGAGGTACCGTAAATACTCTAATAAACGGGCCCTACCCCTACAGTTAACTATTTTCAAATTTGTTTTGCTTTTTCAACCAGGGTGGCCATATCATTTCTTGGAAAAGAGGGTATGAGATCACAAAAAGAGGGCATTTACAAGTAAAACTCTGGAAAAAGAGGGGCATCATGAATATTTCTACTACGCAACACTTAAACTAGTTCAACATGCAAAAAATTGCACGAAAACGACACTTTCAGAATTTTTTTTATTTCAGTAGAGCAAAACAATCGGGACATATGACATTAAAACTAACTCATTGGGGGGGCAACTAAATAAGTACCGAAACCTGATTTGGTCAGTTGATAGCTTGTAAGAAAGCTGAGATCCTGGGCTACACGCTGGTCAAAAAAAATTGAAAAGTAATAAGAAAACCCTCGAAAACAAAAGCTTTTTAAAATTTCCGGCAGGAAAAGCGCCATTTGAGGGTCGAAAAGTGTAACAACAACAAACAGGCAGATCCGTACCCAAAACAAAATCTTTTTTCCAGAAATGAAACAATAAAAACTGGCAAAAATTCTCATTTCTAATCAAAATCAGTGAGCACTTCTCCCCGCAGTTTCGATTTCTGCAAAAAATTGATAAAAAAAAGTCATATTGCATACACAAAAAGACGAGACAAAGCAACGAAATAGGCCAAAAAAAGCATCTAGTGACCGAAAAAGTAATAATACCGCCGAGTAAAATTGCACACACACACACCCCCCTAAAACACAACAAAATAAAAAGCGAAATCAAGAAAAAAGGAGATAGGCGAGCATGCCAGATTAGTGAACACTGAAAGCAACAACACAGAGTGGAGTGAGTAAAAGTCCAGCCGTGTTCTACGTGTCTAACCAGGCCGGCTGGCTGGCTGGCTGGCTGGCTAGCTGGCTGGGTTGACAACCATCATCAAGAGGCACAGGTGTGTGTGTCTATTGCCTTGGCCATCCACTCGGCCGGCTGGCTGGCTGACTAGATGGAGGAACGCAACAGCAGCATCAAGGACAACATAACAACAAAAAAGAGGCAGGCCTGAACAAACACACTGGCTTAGCTGGAATAGCCGAATTTGAGGCTTTTCTCGATTTTTGAGGGATGATTGGGTATTGGATGAGATTATATGCTGAGGAATTTCGGTTTTTGAATGAGTTGCGAAATTCGACCAGTGTTGGAGATCACTTTTTGTGCGAAAGTAGTTTTTAATTTTTTGTCGGAAAGCTATTTTCGGCTGAAAATTCAAGAAAAACAATTAGTTTGCCTTGGTGCCCGAAAATTTGAAAAATGGTCAAAAAATTTCAATTGGCCTATTTATAAGGTAAGTGAGTGCGCACAGACTCATGGTCAAAAATGCAGAAAGGCTGTTTTTGGCCACGGGCCTTGTTGAAAAAAAAAATATATACAGACACTTTTTTTACCTCAATTTTTAAAAAATTTTTTGACGACTATGATTCGTCAGCCTGATGCGAAATATCGCAAGGATTCCGATTTTGCCGATCATTTTAAAAAATGTCTAAAACTTTTGCCACTAAGACCCCTAGGCTAAACTTCCTTATAAGGGAACTACCCAAAATCATGGTTTGACCACTTTTTTGGATGTTTTAGACCTTGAATGCTGCAGAAAACGTGTCATTTTGATTGGGAAACACATTTGCATGAAAAAAAAATTTTTTGACAAAAAATTCACTTTTTTGGACCCCTTTTCATTATTTTTGAAAAATGTTTGGTGTGTAGTCTTGTTTTTTTGCTCTGTTATTATTATTTTCAGTGCTTAATGGCTTTGAATTTGATTCGTCTTCATGATATCTGCAAGGATCCTGTTAGAATGAAGAATGCTCTGCAGCAATGAGATTTGATTCCAGAAGAAGGTCAATTTTTATGCGATAAATACACTACTGGAAGAGTTGTCGTTTTGGTTGCTGATGATTCGAAGTGAGAATCAATCAATGTTGTATTTGGAAGTGAATTTTTTTATGCAAATGTGTTTCCCAATCAAAATAACACGTTTTCTGTAGCATTCAGGGTCTAAAACATCTAAAAAAGTGGTCAAAACATGATTTTGGGTAGTTCCCATATAAGGAATACCTGCCGACCCCTATTTTGAAAGTAGGGTGGCGGGTTATCGAGAGGCGCGGGCCTTAGTGGCAAAGTTTTAAACATTTTTAAAAATGATCGGCAAAATCGGAATCCTTGCGGTATTTCGCATCAGGCTGACGAATCATATTAGTCAAATTTTTTTCTGAAAATTGAGGTAAAAAAAGTGTTGGGCCCGAGGTGGGAACGAACTTGAGTGGGGTGGCGGGTTATCGAGAGTTGACTGTAAAATGTTTTGGCGCCAATAAAAATTTTTTTTTTGATTATTTTTGAATTTTCGCTTTGGGGGACCAATGCAAACAATAAAAATTTTCAAAAATTTAGCTGAAAATAGTTTTCAGACAAAAAAAACTGTGTTTTCTATCATTTCCGTGATCTAAAAATGCCCGCTGGCCAATTTTTGCCCAAGCCTAAAACATCACATGGGGGGGACCAAGGCATATTTCGACAACTGTAGACTCCAACTCCTGTGCCAACAACCACAATAAAGCCACAGAATGCTACAGCAAAAAAACATCTTTTAAAGATTATAAGTAAAAACGGTGCATTTTCAGAAGATGTCTACTAGAGTTGGCCTCCGCCACCCCGGAATTTGGCCTAAACTAGGAGATTGGTCTAAAAATTTGTGTAGGGGAGGAGCGGGGGAGTCAAGCTGGGAGCGGGGGCAGTGGCGGCCGCGACATGAATTTGCAAGCGTCGTAACCAAGAATTTTTCAAACAGTAATCCAGAATGAACCATGGTGGTCTGCTGGGTCCCCCTGCCAATTCAAAATTTTTTCCTAATCGGAGTTGGGAGGGAAGGAGGCCAACCCTAATGTCCACCTGAACTTCACTTTAAAAACAATGACACTTGAGCTTTTTAAAAAAAAGCAAATTTTCACCCAACAATCATCCTAACATGTCCAAAAACCACACACACCAAAAATCTGCCCACCCCAGCAAATAAGTGTTCATAACAACAAAACTCGAAAAAAAAAAGATGATGTGCCATTAAACTAGCAGCATGTCTTGTCAATGCCTAATTCACCCCAAACTCCAGTCCAACCCCAAAATGGCATCCATCCATCCAGTGCCCTAAAAAGTATAGCTGTGAAGTAGGAGGGGGGGGGGGCACTGGCCACCAATGCTTTGGTTTGTTTGCTTTTCCTAGCCAGCAGCCAACCGACAATATATATAAAACGACTATATAGCAAAAAGAAAGGAGAAAAAAAGGCGGCGGCGCCGCTGCCATTGCCAATGGACCAAGGCAATGGCACAAAAAGTAGGAATGGAATGCTAGCCACTGGCCTATGCTGCCAGTATTACTAATAGGGGGTGTGCCTAGCAACACAACATTTTCGCTACTTACTTACTTTTTTGTTTTAGTGTTGTTTTAGTAATTGGGTATTTGTTGTTTTTGTTGTGTGTGTGTGTGACTTGGATTGTTAATTGGTTTGGGGTGTGTTTCTCTTGGGGTACTCTTTTTTGCACTGCATTTATTACTATTTTTGAGGAAACGAAGAGAAAATGAGGTTTTGGCCTGTATGATAGTGGATAGGGAAGGAGGATGGCCCATTCCGGGACTGGACAAAAATTGTAAAAAAAAATTCTGGGATGGGCCAGACTCAAATTTTTTTTGGGACGGGATATCGAGACGGCAAATACCCTAAAAAGCATTCGGGGCCTCCTGTCCCGACCCTCCTCCGTCCCGGTGCGCATTTTTTTATTTGTTTATTATTTAATACAGTATGACCCGAGAAATTCGGCCGATATATATGTTTGGTATATGATGTCAAAAACACGATTTTCGCTTGGTACCCCCATGTGGTTTGGGCCCTGGTCTGTGGATGGCCTCTGGATGGGTAAGGCCCAAACCACAGGGGGTACCAAGCGAAAATCGTGTTTTCGACATCATATACCAAACAAAATTTATATTTTTTCTAAGACGATTGCAAAAAACCGTTTGTCGAAATTTGACGTCTAACAAAAGTTATGGCCCCGAAGGGGGGGGGGCTTGGTGGCTTGGAGCTGAGATGCGCACACCCACATACCTTAGACACAAATCACTCGAAAGTGATTCTGGATGCGTTAAAAAGAATGCATACCAGAGTTTTTTATGCGGTAGGCACCAGTCAACAAAAATATGTTCAAATTACATCTTTTTACCTTGGTACCCCCAAAAGTCAAATTTTGGTCAATTTTTTTTCAAAAAATGCTTTTATGAAGAAAACTGTTCGATAATATAATTTTTTTATCGTTTTAAACATATAAAAATTACTTAGGAGTCCATGATATACAAATCAGTTAAAAATGCGTCCAACATAACCCACCATAGAATTGCTTACTAAAAAGCAGTGTTTCCATAATTAGAAGATTTTTTCACTGAAAAAGAGTTATCTCATTGTTCTCACCGAAAAATAGTTAACTATTTTATCAGTGAAAAAGCTCAAAATGCGAATGTTTTTTTGTGGTTTTTCTCTCGCAAAATTCTGAAATCTGACCGATATGAGTCCGACTTAACATTTTTAACAATTTTACGTCTGGCTCATACTGGTCGGAATCATACTGGTCATAAAAGGCATTCTCATTTTCAGCTTTTTCACTGAAAAAATAGTTAACTATTTTTTTAAAAAAAAGTTAACAAAATAGTTAACTACTGAAAAAATAGTTAACTATTTTTTAAAAAAAAGTTAACAAAATAGTTAACTATTGAAAAAATAGTTAACTATTTAAAAAAAAGTTAACCAAATAGTTAACTACTGAAAATTTTGGAAACACTGCTAAAAAATACCATTGTAATTTTTGTTTTGCAATGAAACATAATTAAAAAAGTTAACAAAATAGTTAACTACTGAAAAAATAGTTAACTATTTAAAAAAAGTTAACAAAATAGTTAACTACTGAAAAAATAGTTAACTATTTAAAAAAAGTTAACAAAATAGTTAACTACTGAAAAAATAGTTAACTATTTAAAAAAAGTTAACAAAATAGTTAACTACTGAAAAAATAGTTAACTATTTAAAAAATAGTTAACCAAATAGTTAACTACTGAAAATTTTGGAAACACTGCTAAAAATTACCATTGTAATTTTCGTTTTGCAATGAAACATAATAAAAAAAAGTTAACAAAATAGTTAACTACTGAAAAAATAGTTAACTATTTAAAAAAAGTTAACAAAATAGTTAACTACTGAAAAATAGTTAACTATTTAAAAAAGTTAACAAAATAGTTAACTACTGAAAAATAGTTAACTATTTAAAAAAGTTAACAAAATAGTTAGCTACTGAAAAATAGTTAACTATTTAAAAAAAAGTTAACCAAATAGTTAACTACTGAAAAAATAGTTAACTATTTAAAAAAAGTTAACCAAATAGTTAACTACTGAAAATTTTGAAAACACTGCTAAAAATTACCATTGTAATTTTCGTTTCGCAATAAAACATAATTAAAAAAAACAAAAAAAAAACATTTAAAAAAAGAACTACCGTAAATACTCTAATAAACGGCCCCCCTACAGTTAACTATTTTCAAATTTGTTTTGGTTTTTTAACCTTAACATTGTTTATTTTTTAAAACGTACGACCACTCATTTTGTAGATCTTTCCAAACTCTACAAAATGTGTGGTCGTACGTTTTAAAAAATAAACAATGTTGGGGTTAAAAAAGCAAAACAAATTTGAAAATAGTTAACTGTAGAGGGGGCCCGTTTATTAGAGTATTTACGGTATATGCAAACTTTAAACTAAACCCAAAAAAGTCCACTTCAAATCAACAATTTCAAAACACACACACATACACATACAACATCGACAAAAACAAAATGGACGCGCGGCAAATCTCTGTCCCCCAATTCAATCAATTAGTTGTTTGTCCTTTCAAATCAAAAAAGAGGCAAAACAAAGCGAAAAACCATTTTTCCAATGTTGGAAAAAGGAAAAGAAAGCAAGGAAAAGAAAATGCCCCCACTCTTTCTAGAATAAAAAAGGGTAGGAAGCCATAAAATAAAAAAAAGAGAATTCGCCAAAGGCCAGTCAGCCAGCCGGTTGCTGGCCATCCAGACAGCCAGCCCTGCCCGTTCATCCCCTCCTTCCCAACAACAACATATATGAGAAGCAGGAGCAACAGCGGCCAATTGATAGAGGCGGCAGCAGCAGCAGGATGAATGGGTCATTAGAATGGCTAGGGGTGGGGCGAAACCACGCACTAACCACGCACTAAAGAAATGCATTTGAAAATGTGCTCGGAACTCCAATTTTTTCGTCTTTGCACTAATTAGTAATAGGAATTAGTCTGCCAAAAGGTGTGTTTTGGTGGCTGAGTGGTTGTGGTGGTCACCAAAAAGGTGTGTTTCGAGTTTGTTAGCCAATAAGCGTGGGATCAGTGCGTGTTCTGAAAAGCGTCTTTTCACATAAATTCAAAAAAATTGGCGAAAATTTGAATTTTTGCTTTGAACGACTGAAAATTTTTTTCAAGGTATCTACCCTGTTTTTTTGATGGAGTTATGCTAGGCAAAAAAGTCTCGGTGGTCACCAAAAAGGTGTCCCACTCAGCGCATGCACATTATTCTGGTTTACTTTGTCTAAAAAACGGCCTGGTCCTTGCAGCCCAGTTAGTCAGACCAACACATGCCCTAACAACATATATTAAAAGACAGAGCAACAGCGGCGGCCAATTGATAGGACACACAAAGAAAAGAGAGTAGGATATATGAGTCGGTCATGGGTCACTGTTTTCATTAAAATAGACCCATTTTTGCGAACTGAATTAAGAAATTTTCACACCGTTGTGTAGCCAATATCCTAGGCTTTAAGTTGTGGGGTGACATGCTCAAAATTTTGGAAAGAAACACAGATAAAAACAAAAAATAAGTAAAGTCGACAAATTTGAAACATCGAGTTAACTGTGTGCCAACTGTGGTCTTTTACCAAAACAGTCAAGGGTTCGACTCCCACTCAGTTTATTCTGGTTTACTTTGTCTAAAAAACGGCCTGGTCCTTGCAGCCCAGTTAAAGGGCCATTGCCGTCTAAAAAACGGCCTGGTCCTTGCAGCCCAGTTAAAGGGCCATTGCCGTCTACGGCCCCGATTGTCCCCCGCCAATTCAAAAAATTTTCCCAATCATTGAACTTCTGTACGGATTTTTTAACTTGGTTTCCAGCAAAACTTTGCCTAAAATTAAATTCTAGCCCTTGTTTTGTTAGAAACCAAGTTGAAAAATCCGTACAGAAGTCCAATGATTAGGCGAAAATTTTTGAATTGGCGGGAGACAAATTAAAACAGGTGGCCATGGTCCTTTAATCAGACCCACACATGCCCCAACAACATATATAAAAAGACAGAGCAACAGCGGCGGCCAATTGATAGGACACACAAAGAAAAGAGAGTAGGATGAATGGGTCATTAGAATGGGAAGAGGAGAACCTTCAGCAACAGCAGCAAAATAATTCCTCTGGTCATGTGATGTGGCAAAGCAGGAACAAAAGACGAAAAAGAAATAAGGGGAGGAAAATAACAAATTGGAGGGGACAGCTCTCCCACAATAAAAGTGGAACTTGTTGGAGGGGCAAAAACTTTCTGGCTGGCAGGGTAGTTAAATGTTGGCTGTGGGGAAAATGGCCGCTGGTTTTTTTGGAGAGGAAGGGTGGAAAAAACTTGTCTAGCAAAAGTTTTGATAAAAATTTAAAAAGGCTAAAAAATAGCCAGTTTGAGATGGGCTTTTTTTTAATTTTGGTTTTTTCCTAATAAAAGTACCTTTTTGTATGAATTTTTTTTTTCTAAAATCACATTATAGCCAACATTTCCTCCAGAATCTGAATTGAATTACAGAATTTCCAAAAAATGATTGGTTGCTGAGATATGACCTGAAGTTGAAGTTTCAGGATTTTCAAATGACGACCTACCCTACTTCAGGCCATATCTCACCAAACCAAGTATTTATTTATTTTTTCAATTAACATTTTTGAGGAAATTTTTACTAATAAGTTGCTTCAGAAAAAAATAACAGAAAAAGGGTACCTTTTTTGGAAAAAAATATAAAAAACCATCTCAAACTGGCTATTTTCCTAAAGTGGGCCCTATTCCCCTTTAGGGACAACATTTTTGCCTTGGTCCCCTCTGTTGTTTTGAAGGTGGTCATATTTAAGGGTGATCATGTTAACCATATGGACTAATTTTATCGCCGACTCTAATGGACAAGAGGACCAAGGCAACTTTTAAGAAAAAAACAACAGGGGGAGCAAGGCAATTTTCAAGAAAAAAACAACAGGGGGACCAAGGCAATTTTCAAGAAAAACAACAGGGAGGACCAAGGCAATTTTCAAGAAAAACAACAGGGGACCAAGGCAATTTTCAAGAAAAAAACAACAGGGGGACCAAGGCAATTTTCAAGAAAAAAACAACAGGGGACCAAGGCAATTTTCAAGAAAAAAACAACAGGGGACAAGGCAATTTTCAAGAAAAAAACAACAGGGGGACCAAGGCAATTTTCAAGAAAACAACAGGGGACCAAGGCAACTTTTAAGAAAAACAACAGGGGGACCAAGGCAATTTTCAAGAAAAAACAACAGGGGACCAAGGCAATTTTCAAGAAAAAAAACAGGAGGACCAAGGCAATTTTCAAGAAAAAACAACAGGGGGACCAAGGCAACTTTTAAGAAAAACAACAGGGGACCAAGGCAATTTTCAAGAAAAAAACAACAGGGGGACCAAGGCAATTTTCAAGAAAAAACAACAGGGAGGACCAAGGCAATTTTCAAGAAAAAACAACAGGGGACAAGGCAATTTTCAAGAGAAAAACAACAGGAGGACCAAGGCAATTTTCAAGAAAAAAACAACAGGGAGGACCAAGGCATTTTCAAGAAAAAAACAACAGGGAGGACCAAGGCAATTTTCAAGAAAAAACAACAGGGAGGACCAAGGCAATTTTCAAGAAAAAAACAACAGGGAGGACCAAGGCAATTTTCAAGAAAAAAACAACAGGGACCAAGGCAATTTTCAAGAAAAAACAACAGGGAGGACCAAGGCAATTTTCAAGAAAAAAACAACAGGGAGGACCAAGGCAATTTTCAAGAAAAACAACAGGGAGGACCAAGGCAATTTTCAAGAAAAAAACAACAGGGAGGACCAAGGCAATTTTCAAGAAAAAAACAACAGGGGGACCAAGGCAATTTTCAAGAAAAACAACAGGGGACCAAGGCAATTTTCAAGAAAAAAACAACAGGGAGCAAGGCAATTTTCAAGAAAAAAACAACAGGGGACCAAGGCAATTTTCAAGAAAAAAACAACAGGGGGACCAAGGCAACTTTTAAAAAAACAACAGGAGGACCAAGGCAATTTTCAAGAAAAAAACAACAGGGAGGACCAAGGCAATTTTCAAGAAAAAAACAACAGGGAGGACCAAGGCAATTTTCAAGAAAAAAACAACAGGGGGACCAAGGCAAAAATGTTGCCCCCAGAGAGAGCCATCTCGAGTCCACTTTTGGACTGGCAACCGAACAGACAAAAATAAGCAAAAAAGGAAACCTAAAATTGAAGAAGAAAAAAGTGAGATTGCCTGCCTACCTTCGGCCTTGATTTGATTGGCCAGCTGTCAGCAGACCTCTTCACTGGCCCCACAAACAACAACACTGGCAGTAGTGGAAAAAAGCAGTCAAGCAAACGGCTAACCAGGATCAATGATGCACAAAATTAAAGATGCACAGCCTACTCCACTGTTCAAGCTGCATTGGCGACGTCAAAAATAAGATTCCTATAAAACACAATGCCATAAAAATTTGATTTGAAAAAAAAACGAACGTATTTATGACACAACCTCACGGCCTTTCAGAGTAGTCAAAAGTGGGCAGTAGGTGACTTATGAACAATTTTAATAAACTAGGGACAACAGGCGCATATCGGCGCCTCTATCGTATTTTAATATTTCGAATGAGCATATATATATGCATATATGCAAATATATTTACACTATCCTTGTGAAAATGCATATTAATGATTTTTGAAAAAATGAGCATATATGCAAATATAATTAAAGCATATATAAACATAAAAAAATATTACACTAAAAACAGTTTTCCTTTGTGACCAAATGGGCACTCATAAGATTAACTCTGAAAACCACCACTTTTCACTTTGAAAGGCCAAAATCTCAATTTTTTTCAGAGCAATCTTCAAATCTGATTGCAAAAGGTCCTCCACCATTAAAAGAGCTTTCGAATGAGTATAAACATGCAAATAAAAATATTACACTAAAAAAAGTTTTCCTTTGTGACCAAATGGGCACTCATAAGATTAACCCTGAAAACCACCACTTTTCACTTTGAAAGGGCAAAATCTCAATTTTTTTCAGAGCAATCTTCAAATCTGATTGCAAAAGGTCCTCCACCATTAAAAGAGCTTTCGAATGAGCATAAACATGCAAATAAAATTATTACACTAAAAAAAGTTTTCCTTTGTGACCAAATGGGCACTCATAAGATTAACCCTGAAAACCACCACTTTTCACTTTCAATGGGCAAAATATCAATTTTTTTAACAGCAATCTTCAAATCTGATTGCAAAAGGTCCTCCGCCATTAAAAGAGCTTTCGAATGAGCATAAACATGCAAATAAAATTATTACACTAAAAAAAAGGTTTTCCTTGTGACCAAACATGTACTCAAATTGGCGACAGACGTTCCCCCTCCCAAATACTATATAGAGATAGCTCGCACACTTTAAAGTTATGCCTTTTTTAGACTAGTACCACCAGAAAAAAAGTTATGTAAGTAAAAAGTATTTAAAAATAGGAGGCTCGATTTGCACTGGACAATGCGCATCTATACGACATCCAAGAAATTAATTATCTGCTTTGAAGACACAAGAAATAAGCTTCTTGCATCATAATATCAATTTACACAAATGAGGTAGTTATCGAAAAATGTGTTCTACTCTTTGAAAAACAATGTATCTTCAGCAATTTATGTCAGAAAAGTGGCGATAGATGGCGCAAAGCCTGTATTAAAGGCAGAGCAAATTAACGGCCAGCTTTGACAGCGATTTCTACCATGGCTTCTGGCTTTTTTCCGCCTCCAAATAATCATAAGGAGCTTAAGGTTTGTCACAAGGCATTTAGTAGTAGACAGAAAATAAAGGTGGAAATCAATGCCAAAAATAAATGTCTCGTCTCCTTCTAAGTAAAAAGATGTAACTATTTTAGTATGGCTCGAAAACTTGCCGAAAAAATCCAAGCAAAAGAGAAATAACAAAGTTGGTTGTAGAATTGATGAAGCCAAAGATCTTGCGAAGAGCGTCATGCAATCAATGGTCTCTATTGAATCGTCTGGCACGCCAGGAAACTGCGACCCCTATGAAGACTGTAGACTATAGAAACATCAAGAAGTTGGAAGTCCGGTCCGAGAAGCGAAATCAAGCTGAAAGCAATTGCCAGTAGCGCAGCGGCGAATAACATTTTATCACTGAAAAGAAATTTGAAATAAAGTTATTTTGGCCACATCAAAAATCTTGCTCCGGCAAATGAGTTGTGGGAGTAGAAAAATGATTGGCAAGATCCACGCTTAGATAGCCCAGTGGTTGTCTTGCTGTTTAGCGCAGGGTTCTCAAAACCTGTTAAAATGTTAAAACTTCTATGAAATTAAAACGAGAATTATGAAATTTAACATCTATTCAGCTTCTATATAATCTCTAAAAAAATTTATATAGAAGTTTTATAGAGATTTTATCTTATATAGTATTTGGCATGTGTGGGTGGGTGGTGAACGCTTTTTTACTTCGAAGGCCAGAACGGGTCGTAGATAGCGAAATCACTTTTGTCGCTAATACCATCGTGTTCCCCAGAATGTCAGCTTTCGTTTAAAAAAAAGAACAGGCGAAAAAAATGAGTTCTAATAGGGGATATACCTATTTGTATGAATGAAGTCATAGCCCTCATTGAAATTTCGAAATAACTGTACTATACAAATAACTAGAGATGATGGCTTGACCTTTTCGGGACGGGACGGGTCAGAATTCAAATTTAAAAATTTCGGGACGGGACACCGGGACGGGACAGGTGCGAAAAAATTTCCGCGCGGGATTCCGGGACGGGACGATTCTCTAAAATTAACGGGACGGGACGGAATTGTCCCGTCCCGTCATCATCTCTACAAATAACTGTACTTTACTAAAGAGGCGCCGATAGGCGCCTGTGGTCCCTTGTAGAGTAATATTGGAGTCAAAATGACAAATATTATTGTCAAAATAGCCAAAATTTTGCGGGAATTTGAATTTTTTAGTCAGAAAATAACTTGGATCGCTCAAATACCACCTCAGAGTGGCCGGAAGCCCCTGAAAGTTTAGGGTTTTTTTAAGGGGTTTACTAAAGGGGGTAAACTTTTTGCGAAAAAGCGATTGAGCGGATCAGAATTCCGGTCCGATGGGCTTAATCGCTCATAGTTCCACCTTGAACCACTCCAAACAAAAGTGCCATTTCCGGCAGAAAAAGTGCCATTTCAGGGTCGAAAAGTATTTCAAGCTTTGAGAACCCAGATTTAGCCTGCTCAAATAGGTCACAAATTCGATTTCTCCTCGGCACATCCACACTTTTTCAAAAAAAAATTGCTCATGCAAAAGTACTGTAAAGAATTACACTCTCAGGAAAAAATTAGTGCTAAAAGACTGGTTATATCTTTTTGGTGGTGAAAAAGCCTGAGCAGAACATCAAACAATAGTTGTTTGTTGAGCCAAGAGGTATTGCGCAAAGGTGCCCCTGCTGCTGCTGCTGCCTACAACCTCAGCAGCCACTACAATAGAAGAGGAGGAGAACGCTTGAATAGTCCCGGCCAACCCCATCACGCAATAATACACCTCTCCAGCCGTCAGCTGGAAACCGGATGTGGACAAGTAAGAGAAGGGACGTTCAGGGGTCCTAGACAATTCTCTCCAACCTCGCCCCAACGTCAACACTGGTCGCTGTGCGACGGTAAACAGAGAGCGAAACAAAAGCCCATACCCACACAATAGATGAACTTGCCCAGCCGGAGATTTGGAGAGAGGCGAGTGAAAGGGGCAAAGGGTCGTTGTGTGGATTACTCAATGCTGGGTTGAGTAATGTTGATCAAGGCAACACCAACCAGTCCTTCACCACCAATTATTGAACGTGAGCAGCCAGTGCTCGCTTTTAAACAAAAAAATGGAGTGGGTAGGCTGGCTCTGAAGTAGATTGGGGGGACGCAGTCTTTTTAGAGAGAAAAAATTACTATTTATTTGGTATGGTAAATTAATTTTGAGGTGCAATGGACATTTTGAAAAGGTTGGTATGAAAAATGGAAAATTGAAAATGGATTATATAAAGGTTGTTACACTTTTCGACCCTGAAATGGCGCTTTTCTGCCGGAAATGGCACTTTTTCTGCCGGAAATTTGAAAAAGCTATTGTTTTTCGAGGGTTTTCTTATTACTTTTCACATTTTTTTTGACCAGTGTGTAGCCCAGGATCTCAGCTTTCTTGCAAGCTATCTACTGACTGAATGAGATTTTCAAAAGTTGGAGGAAAAGGTCTTTGAACAGAACAAATTTTTCCAAAAATTTGGTCCCTTTAAAGACCTTTTCTGCCAACTTTTTCAAACCTGGGTACTTATGTAGTTGGCCCCCCCCCTCCCAAAAGGTCATTTTTCGATTTTGTAACAGTTTGGTTTTTTGGACCCAAAATTAATTTTTATTGCAATAACGACGACAACCATAACCGAGATGCATATTAATTCAATTTGGGACCAGAGATGAAACATAATGTCATTTTTTATGAAATCTTCATCACTATATGATAGCAGTTCAAATAGGCGTCGAATGTTAAAATCTCTAAGACCATCCATTGCTAGGCTAAAAAGCTACTAATAAACTCACAAATAATATGAAAAAAATTCAAACAAGCACAAAAAAATTCAGTACTGAAAATGACCTGGGGGGCAACTAAATAAGTACCGAAACCTGATTTGGTCAGTTGATAGCTTGCAAGAAAGCTGAGATCCTGGGCTACACGCTGGTCAAAAAAAAGGTCAAAAAAGTGATAAGAAAACCCCCGAAAACAAAAGCTTTTTCAAATTTCCGGCAGGAAAAGTGCCATTTCAGGGTCGAAAAGTGTAACAACCTTATACAGTCAAACCTCGTCTATACGGCACCCCCCAAAAGTTCATTCCCGCCTTGGGTCCGACACTTTCTTTAGCTCAATTTTCGAAGTCTTTTGCAGTCTAGTCCGAAATATTGCAAGGATTCTGATTTTGCTATTCGTTTTTTCAAAATCTTTAAATTTCGCCATAAAGACCCGCGGACCTCGGTTATCCGGCACCTGATTTTCAAAAAGGGGTGCCGGATAAAGGAGGTACGCGGAGAGGTACGCGGGTCTTTATGGCGAAATTTAAGGATTTTGGAAAAACGAATGGCAAAATCAGAATGCTTGCGATATTTCGGACTAGACTGGCGAATCACATTTAGCAAAAGACTCCAAAAGTTGAGCTAAAGAAAGTGTCGGACCCAAGGCGGGAACGAACTTTTGGGGGTGCCGGATAGACGAGGTTTGACTGTATAAAAGAAAAAAATAGAATTGAAAAAATGTCTCAGGTTCGATTCCCACCCTGGTCGAGCACTTTTTTTAGAGATAGACCAGTTTGGTGAGGATTTTTGTAATTTTTACGCCAAAATTTTTCTGAACCCTTTTTTAAGTAATTTTTTTAGGAAATGGAATTTTGAAAAAATCTGTGTAAAAAATATAAGCAATGTTACCTAAAAAACCTCTTTGAATTTCACTTCACTCAAATAAGGCAGTTCGTCGTGGTTTTATCATAATTTTTTGTACTTTTATGTAAAAGTGCCCATTTTTTGTTGGCAAACTTATTTCGGGACACCCCAGTGTGCCCAATTTCGCTGATTCTCAGTATAAAAAACTGAAATATTCTTTTTCATAAAAGTTCCAAAAAATTCGAAAAAATTCAAGGCTAAAGTATATTATAGCAAGTCCTCCCAAAAATGGGTTTTAACTGCTTTTTTGTGTGTTTTAGGGCTTGAAACGTGTACAAAACACGTTTTTAGGTGGGGGACGGCACTTTTTGGAAAAATATTTTTTTGGCCAAATTTTGACTTTTTGCCTTGGGGGACCAAGGCAAAACTTATTGTACAGCAATAAATATTGAAAAGATAGAATTTGAACATAGTTTTGAATACTGGGACCTACCGCATAAAAAAACTCGGCAGGAGTACACTATTTGGGGCAGCCCAAAAGTGGGTTTTTTAGGGGAAAGTATGTTTTAGGCACTAAAAACGATGGAAAAGGCCGTCTTTGGCCGCTTCCCGTCTTTGGCCGCTTCGCGGCCAAAGACCCAACTTGCTCCTCATTGCAAGGGAGGGGGGAAGGGTGTATATACACCTTCATGGATATAGGCTAAAATAAAAATATAAATCAAATTTTTGACATAAACAACAAGGGGAACCCCGAAAATGACCAAAAACCACAGGGGGGACCAAGGCAATCGAGAAATTTTTTTTTAAAAAAACGTCTTTCCCACACTTTTTTTCGCCACTTTTTTTCGCCTTTTCCATCGTTTTTAGGGCCTAAGACATACTTTCCCTTAAAAAAACGCACTTTTGGGCTACCCCAAATAGTGTACTTTAGCCAAAAACTCTGGTTTGCATACTATTTTTATGCATCCAGAGTCACCTGTGTCTAAGGTATGTGGATGTGCCCCGGGCGTAGGGGCATGGGGGCGTAGGGGCGTAGGGGGCATAGGGGCGTAGGGGCGTAGGGGCGTAGGGGGCGTAGGGGGCTTGAGAGTTAGAGATGCGCACACTCACTTACCTTAGAGATGAATCCGAGAAGACTGTTGACAATAAATGCATAAAGAGACTCTTTTTGCCTAGTCCAGTGAGAAAAACAAGGTAAAAATGAACAAAACCAGGTGTCCAGGTACCCTCTCCAGGTGGTTTGCCTTGGTCCCCCAAGGCAAAAATTCAAAATTTGGTCAAAAAATTTTTTTTTCAAAAAGTGTCGTCCCCCACATAAAAACATGTTTTGTACACGTTTCAAGCCCTAAAACACACAAAAAGCAGTTAAAATCCCTTTTTGGGAAGACTTGCTGTAGTATACTCCGGCCAAATTCAACAACTGTCCTATATCCAAAAAAATAATTATCCAGCTCAAAAATTTTCCACAAAAATTACAATTTTCCACCTAAACTCGCATTCCACACTGTGTGTCCAGCCCTCTAATCCCTCAATCACTTAACAAAATTAGCCGAAAAAAAAATACTAGCGGCATTTAGTCCACCCCAACAACGAACCCCCCCACTACTTCAGCCAATCCAAAATATCAGCAAAAAAGAGCATGAGCCAGCATCGCCACGACGACAACCTCCTCTTTATTGGCTGCTATGTGGTTGTGTTTGAAGGAGGAAGGGGTGGGGGTGATGAATGAAAAGGCAAAAAAGAAGCAGAGAAGCAGAAGGACCCTGGCCAGCAGGAACTAGGTAGACACCCACCCACCAGAGAAGCAGGCTGTCCACACGTCCTGACGTGGAGTGGGGCCGTTCAGTCCAGCCCTATGCTGTTGATGGGGCAAATGGGGGGAGAGAATTCCATGAGCAATGAGTGTTCAGATGGTTGGGCAGTCCAATACAAAAGGAAAAAAAATGTTGGCCTTTAGTGCTTGCTATTGTGCTTGCCCTAACGCCTGCCCACTTCTCTCTTTTTTGTTGTTGGAGAATTTTTGTGCGTGAACAATGGTAGTGAGGAAGACCGTGTAGAGGAGAGCGGATTGAGGCACTCACCTTTCACTTATTTTTGAGGGGACTGATGGTTGAGAAATTGGAAAGTGGTTGCTATGGGCTTATTTTTAAAGGGAACCACAAAAAGGGGCAAAATGCGGCGGTAGGCGGAAAAACCACTTTCTGGCTTGTTTGCCGCGGCAAAAAAGCCAGGAAATAAAGCCACTTTTTGGCTTTTTGAACGTGGCGAAAAAGCCGCTTTTTGGCATTCTGACCGCGGCACTAAAATGCTCGTTTATGGTGCTTACTTTGTGTTTCATAGAACGTATTGAACTAAGCATTGTTATCATATATCGAGATTTTCTATTTTAGGCATCAAAAAATGGACGTTGCTTGCAGTTCAGGAAGTGAGGAAGAAAATGAGGCCAAGCCGAAGATGCCGTTGTTAATCCGAGAGGTCGCAATCGAGGTTATTGACAAGTCACAAAAGCGTGGTTGGAGAAATGGAGTGCACACCAAGCAAAAGCAGCGACTCTGGGCTAGTTGATCTGGATTAGTTGCTTTGTTGTTAAATGTTTGGCTTTTGTTGTTATAGAAAAGTAATAAAGTTAAGGCACTGCATCTGTGTGTATGTCTCAAAAAAATTTGTCACAAAAGTTATGGCCACTTAAAAGTGGTGGAAAACCACAGTGGGAGCGAGGTTGGTGTAAGTAACCAATAAATTTGGTCATTTAGGACACCGCAGTTTATCAGAGAAAAAATTAAAGAGAAAAAACGAAAAAGTTAAATGTTGATTACAATACAAGGAAGGGTATTGTTTCTCTAACCCTAGTTGGAGTGGTCAAACCCAGCAGTTTTAGAAGTTTGAATTTACATAAGTAACAGGACCTTCCCAATTAAGACAGTAGCAACTGGGAAGATAGCGACAAAATGTAAAATTTTGCTTTTTTGTAAGACAAGAAAAGGGAAAAGTGTTGTCAACCATAATTTCTCTTTTGCCTTTTTTGCTCTTTTTATGTACGGCGAGTACAGGAAATTTATTTTCAGTTTCACATTAGTGGGGCCGTCATTCAAAATATTGCTTCTAAATTTTTTTCTGTACGTTTGATGCACAATTATGGCTGGAAAAAATTTTCATACATTAGCTTCTGTTGATCTCGCTATCCAATAGTGACGGAATTAACATGTTTCAGATTGCCTGCAAGGTTGACTAGAAGTGCAAAGAAAAAGTAAAAGAGGAAAGCGGGCCGCGATTTGAAGAAGCCAAGAATCTTTCGAAGAGCATCATGCAATCAATGGTTGATCAAACCAACTGGGACGATAAGAGGATTACAGTAGAAACTTGGAATATTGTAGACTATGGAAACATCAAGAAGTTTGATAAAAAGGCAAGTGACATCAGTCTGAAGGCACTTCAATGGGCACGCAGATACACTCTTACTATATGGCCATTTTCGTCGGTCGGGTCACAAAAAAATGTTAGGGGTGTTCCGCCAGTCGGATCGAAAATCTGTAAGCACCATTCGACGCGGCGTGGTCGATTTACTTGAGTACAAGACTCTCAAAAGTTAGGTGTGTCCGAGCCAAAGAAAAGTTATAGTCACTTGAAAGTTTGGTCAAAAACCACAGGGGGGGGCAAGGCAGTTTGGAGTGTATTTTTAGTTTCCTTTCAGGACCAAGGCATGGTTACAGGTTCAAATCCTGGTGGTAGCATGCATCATTTTTGTAACGTGTGTTCCCCGGTGCCGCATCGCGGCATCACCAAATTCTAGTTCTCTATTAAAGGCCTGCTCTCTAATAAAGGGCCCCCGTCAATGATCTATATCTCAACCCAGAAAAATAATTTTGCAAATATGTTTTTTGCGTTTTCTTAGTTAGCACGATTTTACCTAATTCCACTTCTCATATTTTGGTTGTTCACCCAAAAGTCTCAAAGTCGACCCAAATTTTTTCCGACTTCTTAGGGTTGAAAAATAAAGGCCCGGGCTTTTAATAGTGAATATAGGGGACGTCGCGCAACGAAGAAAATAAAATTCACTGTCAGATAAGCGAAATTAGAAATAAAGTTTTTTTTGGGCTAATTTCGTCACTTTCATAGAGGGTGATTATCAAAAAATGAGGTTTTTTTTTACTTTTTGATTAAATTTTCCGTCTTTGTCCTCAAAGCTCTCCACTAAAAATCCAAGTCAAAACCACTACTATACAAAAACCAAAAACCACAAACAAAAAATCAACAAATCAAAAAAAAAGAAACATATAGCAAGCAATACAGCAAAAAAGTCTTCAGTCGGCCAATTCAAAGCACACACACCCAGTCAGCCAGCTACAGCCCTTGCTCTATTTGCTTATGTGTGCTGCATGTGATTATAGCAGGTCTCTGTCTGGCTGGCTAGGTGTCCTGGCCTGCCTGCTGGCCATCCATCCACCTAGCTGTTCCCTTGCTCCTCAAACAAATGGCTGGAGAGGTGGAGGGGGGACCATTGCTAGCTGGCTGGCTCTGTTTGCTGTATTGTAGATGTGTTGCGTTGCTGGCGGAAGACTTGTTTTTCTTTTGTGGGAGGATGCTTGATGGCTGTGGTTGCTGCTGCTGCCTCTTCAGATCAATTGAACAGCAACCAGTCCAGCTGAATGGCTGGGGAGGATGGCTGGGGAGGAAGCTAACAACAACACAACAACAATATATATAGCTAGCAAAAAGGAACAATGCATGCAGCTTTTGGTGTCACTAGTATTTGCTGCAAACAAAGCCGGAGCAAAATAACTGACATGGCCTAGTCAACAATGCCTTTATTTTGTGCAGTTATTTTTAGATAGCTAGGTGAGTGACAATTTTGTACAGTGGAGTAGGATTTTTCGTAGGTACTGGAAATGTTGGAGGTGGATGCATGGGATAGAAAAAGTTGGGCGAAAATAGTATTTTTTAGAGAGCATAAATTGCACTACAGTCAAACCTACCTATAACGTCACCCCTCTATAACGTCACCTTCGTAAATCCCCGCCAAAATGTTGTATAAAACGACATAACTTCGTCCGCTATAACGTCACCCAGGTACTTATGCTGTTTGGGCCCGACCGTCATTTTTATATTACAAGTACAAACAACATAAGTACCAAATCAACTGTGTATAGTTAGGTGTGTAGCAGCTGTGAGCTAACTGTGAATTAATTATGAGTGATGATTAGATGGCTGCCTCATACTGAATAAAATAATAGTTAACCAACTGTGAATTAGATGTGTGACAGCTATAAGTTAGTTGTGAATTAACTATGGGTCAACTATGATTCCCTACGGTCGGGCCCAAACAGCATAAGTACCGTCACCCATTCACTCTCTATAACGTCACCCAGGTACTTATGCTGTTTGGGCTGACCGTCATTTTTATATTACAAGTACAAACAAAATAAGTACCAAATCAACTGTGTATAGTTAGGTGTGTAGCAGCTGTGAGCTAACTGTGAATTAATTATGAGTGATGATTAGATGGCTGCCTCATACTGAATAAAATAATAGTTAACCAACTGTGAATTAGATGTGTGACAGCTATAAGTTAGTTGTGAATTAACTATGGGTCAACTATGATTCCCTACGGTCAGGCCCAAACAGCATAAGTACCGTCACCCATTCACTCTCTATAACGTCACCCAGGTACTTATGCTGTTTGGGCCCGACCGTCATTTTTATATTACAAGTACAAACAACATAAGTACCAAATCAACTGTGTACAGTTAGGTGTGTAGCAGCTGTGAGCTAACTGTAAATTAATTATGAGTGATGATTAGATGGCTGCCTCATACTGAATAAAACAATAGTTAACCAACTGTGAATTAGATGTGTGACAGCTATAAGTTAGTTGTGAATTAACTATGGGTCAACTGTGATTTCCTACGGTCGGGCCCGAACAGCAAAAGTACCGTCACCCATTCACTCTCTATAACGTCACTTCCGTTCAAAAATTCTAGTTTCAGAGCAGAATCATGCCAGAAACGCAAGCGTACGGCCATACCTCTGGACAAAAAGAAGGAGATCCTTGGTGAATTGAAGAAGAATCATCGATGATCGTGAATAGGGCGGTTTCCTTGGGAGAAGCTCAAAGGGGATTGATCGCCCTTCGGGAGTACATGAAGGAACACAGCAACAAGCCAGGCGTGATGAAGGCATTCGATTTTCTCGACGATGAGATGCAGGAACTCCGAAGAAAGAAGATGCGCCAGCCAACGATATGGGAGAGCTTTGGATTGAATCGAGTTCGTTTATGCCGAATAAGGCCCCTTTGTTCCTTGTCTCTTGGTTTAGACCCCTTTTAATCAAACCTCTGTATAACGTCACCCTCTCCATAACGTCACCTTGGCTCGGTCCCGAAGGGTGACGTTATAGACAGGTTTGACTGTATTAGAAATTTCAGAAAGCGAAAATTGAATTTTCGCGATTGGAAATTGAGGTATGTAGCCTGTCTGTTCATTTCACAAAAGTTTGTGTTTTGTGTTTAAAAACAGGCCGAAAAACAGACTCGAACCCAAAATCTTGAGTTGCAACTGCAAGTCAGGACTTAAAACAATATTTTGAGATAGAAAAAAGAAAAAGCAGTTTGAAAATTGCTCAACATTGCAAATATCAGAATGATTAAATGGCTGCTTGGGTCGAAAAAAAAAAGAAATGGACACTGGACGTTTTTCAGCTAGAGACCCTTGCCATTGCAAAACAGCAATCAATTTAATGGAGGGGGAAACAAAGTTCAACTGTCATCAGTTTTGGTTTGCTTATTCTTTCCCACTTCCACAACAAGATAAAAAGTAGCAAAAACAGAAAAAAAAACCCGAAAAAATCAATAATAGGTGCTCGTGCAGAATCCGTTTCCGTTTTTGCCTTGGTCCCCCCTGTTGTTTTTTTTAACAAATTATTTTGGAACTTACCGTATTTCCTCTAAAAAGCCCCCCTCCAATAAGGCCCCCTCTCAACTTTGAGGACCTATACTTCGGCCCATAGTCAATTTTTTGCAAAGCTGTTTCCGCTTTTTAGATTTCAAATTTTTATCCAAAAATCTCCAGATCGACCTCAAAATTTCCCGATTTTCGAGGGGTTGAAAAATAAGGCTTCGGGGGCCTTATTAGAGACAATAAGGTATTCGGTTTGGGCACGAGTTTTTTTTTACGCATGTGACAATAGTGTTGAAATGTCTTCTGAGTTATTTTTATATGCTAAAAACGATAAAAAGCTGTTTTGTGATACTTTTCTACATGAAAAATTTATTTTTTTGGCGAAAAATTTTTCGACCACCATTTGACTTTATGCCTTGGGGGACCAAGGTAAACCACCATGCATTTTTAATCAAGAGAGTCGATCAAAAATGCATTAAGAGGCTCTTTTTGCCTGATCCTAGCGACCAAAAGGTGGTAGAATACACTATTATAAAATGGTTTACCTTGGTCCCCACAAGGCAAAAAGTCGAATTGTGGTCGAAAAAATTGTCCCCAAAAAATCAGTTTTTCATGCAGAAAAGTATCACAAAACAGCTTTTTATCGTTTTTAGCACATAAAAATAACTCAGAAGACATTTAAACACTATTGTCACATGGGTAAAAAAACTCGCCCCCCGAGCCGAATAAGTGCCTTATTTTTAGTATTTTTGTACACACCAACTATGTTGAGGGGTTCTGGAGCCAAAGATCAAAAGAATTCGTGGGACAATCGAAACATTAAAATCGTCTTGCGTGGGCAAAGCTGTGTTCAGACAAAATTGCAAAGTTGGCGAAAAGTCAACTCTTAGAATTTTTCTTCGAGAGAGTTTCCATAATTCATCGTAATGATACCGTATTACCTCTAATAGCTCCCCCTGCTCTAATAAGACCCCCCCTCAACTTTGAGGACCTATATATCAGCCCAGAGTCAATTTTTTGCAAAGCTGTTGCACGCGTTTTTCTAACTTCCGCGAGCTCTACCGATTGCACTTTTCAGATTTTAGTTGAGCACCCAAAAATCTCGAGATCGAATTCCAAATTCTCCGATTTTCGGGCATCCAAAAAATAATTCCCCCGGGGGAGCTATTAGAGGAAATACGGTAATTATGAAATTTGAGATGTGTAAAATGTTTATTCCTGCAGCTATGTGTTTCGTATAATAAATAAATTCGGATGTGCATGAAAATAAAATTCAAAAGAAATCTGCTGTTCAAAAATAATTTGTTGTAAAAAAAACAAAAGGGGGGACCAAGGCAAAAACGGAAACGGATTCTGCATCATGAGTAAGAATGGACAAGTCCACTTGTAAGTAAAAAAAATACACCTATTTCCATTTTCATTTTCTGACCCAGACCTTTTGCAAAATCAGTTATGCAATTAGCCTGGGGCTAATTGCATAACACGTATGCATCTAAATGGTTTAGCTAATCAATTTTTTCAGCAATAAAAAACTTGTTTCAAAGGTAGTCAAATGTGTTTTTGGAGAGCCATGCTTTAACGACTCCTAGGTAGGATAATTTTATTCTGAGTAAGATGAATTTTAGTTAAATCTAGCAAATACCGTAAAACCTCTATTAAAACGGTAAATCACAAAACTATTTAAAAAATTGGGAAAAATCAACAAGAAAGACATATACAGTCGACGCTCTCCATAACGGACCCCCTCCATAACAGACCCGAAGGGACCGACTTTTTTGTCCGTTATAGAGAGTGTCCGTTATGTAGAGCGTCTATTTAAGTCAAATTATACTACCGTATTTCCTCTAAAATAGCCCTCCTTCCAAAATAGCCCCCCCTACTTGGAAGACCTATATCTTGAGCTAGAGTAAATATTTTGCAAATCTGTTTTTTGCATTCTCTTAACTCCCACGAGCTCTACCGATTCTACTTTTTAGATTTTGGATTTCCATCCAAAAATCTTGAAATCGAATTCAAATTTTTCTGAAAATTGGAGGTTTAAATAAAATAGCCCCGGGGGCTATTTTAGAGGAAATACGGTAACTCTAATCAAATCGGCCAAATTTTTTGTCCGTTATGGGGGGGTCTGTTATGGAGGGGGTCCGTTATGGAGAGCGCCGACTGTATTCAAATTTTAAACACAATACACACATTTTAAAAAAACAGTCAAAAATATTATAAAAATATTATATATTGATATTATAACAGAACATTTTTATACAAAAAGCATAGAAAAATTGAAAAAAAATATAAAAACCAAAAAAACAAAAACTGATCTCGGGCGGGATCGAACCGCCGACCTTCTGTGTGTTAGACAGATGTGATAACCACTACACCACGAGACCACATGACGAAGAGTGGAAATATTTGTTACATATCATGGCGTGTCAAACACCTCAGATGGCGAAATCGACACTTTTCTTGTCAGGACAAAAAATTAAAAACGATTTAATTTTTGGGGGCTTTCTAATATTTTCTCAACCTTGTATTCTTGCTTGTAACCCACGCTTAAGTGTGTCGTATATAAGAAATTTTCGGATCACTAGATTGCCCAGGAATCGCTTTATTTATTGAAAAAAAAACCTTACCGAGTTGCATTATAAATTCAAAAAATTTGAACAAAGAAAAGTTTAAATTAACGTTTGGCAGAGTCAAATCGCCAACTTCAAATAGCTTTATGTGCGAGTATTTCAGATCAAAAAATTTTCTGGCTGACCATATGACAGCATTTTTTCTCAGCTTTCTGATGTTGTCTTTAGTTGTTGGTCATATTCAAAATGCTTAATGACAGAAGTTTGACACGCCGTGATATATCACCACTGAAAAGACTACACACCAGAAAGAAAGAAAAAAATTGGCTTAAAACAGCCATTTTATTCAAACCAAAGCAAAAAATTACTATTCAGATCGACCAAAAAACAACAACATAAAAAGCAATACACCAAGCAATAGATGATGCTAAAACAAACAGCTAAGAAGAAAAAGCCTGGTGCTTTATGACTGTTCATTGTACACTTGTCTGGAAAAAGCTGGTTTGCGTGGTCAGCCTGCTGCCAGCACAACCATCCTGTTTGACCAATCAACAAACAAAATAAACACACAAAAACAGCCAGCAGAAGAATAAGTAGTAGTAGTAGTAGTCTCTTCCTTGTCTGGACCTCAACAAAGCCAGTCCATCCAGGTGGATGTCTGACCAGCCAGAACCGGCTGTCCACTTAGATTGGATGGATGCAGGCAGGGGATTGCGTCACACACGTGTTGCGAAGACACCAGCAGAAGAGTTGCAATCTGGATTTGGCTGGAGAGAAGAAGCAAGTCGTCTGGGCTAATGGCTTTTGATTGCAGTGCACCACCAGGTGAGCTAATCTCTCCAGCTGGACTACTACTCCTACTAATTTTTTTTTTGGGGAGAGCAAGAAACAAGCTATTCAGAAGAACAGACAGGTAATCGCTGTGCTCCGAGGGAATTGGTGTTATGAAAGAAGTAGTAAAAAGAGCTTGCATGTCACTGGATTTGGAGTGGGATTCAGATTTTTGGGATTTACTCGAAAATTGGGGTAGATGGACGCTTAGGGGCGGTTATGGTTATAAATTTTTGATTTTTTTTTATAATTTTGGGTCTGTTTTCGCATTGAAAATGTACTAGTATAGATAAATTTCCCCATTTTCATAAATTTTTCCTTACAAAAGCAGTTGTAACTGCCCTTGTTTTTGGGGTTAGGGTAGGCCAGCGTGAGACTAGAAAATGTCTAACCAACTTTTTCTGGGGTGTGGGAAATATATTTGAGTACTGTTTACTAGTGTTTTGTAAGGAAAAAATTTTAAGGGGCAGTGGGAGGTAGTTTCTTCGGCAGGAGTTCCTTTTATGTCATACGCCAAAAAGGCGTTTTAAGACTTCCTAACGCCGTTTTAAGTTGTAAAAACGGTAGAAAACATGTTTTTAGGGAGCCTAAGTGAAGCCTAGGCCTAAGCCTAAGGCCTAAGATTAACACTAATACTAAATAATGTATGCAAAGAAAGGCAAAAAAAATTATGTGGTTTAATTAGAAAATTAAGCAAGTATAAAGCAGTATAATAGCGTGTGAAATTGGGTCAAGAAAGCCCTTAACATTGAGTTTTAGACGAAATAAAAAAAATCGATTTTTGGACAACAGGGGGGACCAAGGCAAAAAATGTCATTTTTGGTCAAAAAAAATATTCGCCCAAAAAGTGCTTTCCGCACCCTAAAAACATGTTTTCTACCGTTTTTACAACTTAAAACGGCGTTAGGAAGTCTTAAAACGCCTTTTTGGCGTATGACATAAAAGGAACTTTAGCCGTTTCTTCTACTAGGGTCAAATAAGGGATAAATTTTTCAAATAAAAGTCTCGAAAAAAATTAGATTTTCTTGACTGTACAGAAAAAAAACAAGGGGGCACCCGGATTCGAACCGGGGGCCTATCGCTCTGCAGGCGAGTGCTCTACCACTGAGCTATGCCCCCACATACTATAGCCGAACTTGGAGACATACAAGTAATATTATAACAGTACACGACTTTTGCAGGCAACTATGACATTCTTGTAATTTTTAAGTTTTGTAATAAAACTACCTATTTTTCGTGAATTTTCTTTGATATTCTTACATAGGATTGTACAATCCGAATATTCGCGCAAATATTCGGGAGAAATGTTCGCGATTAAAGAAATTTCGCTAACATTCAAATAGGCTAAATTAACCTATACCCCCTTCACTCAATTAACCTTGACCCCCTTCACTCAATTCAGCTTGGGGGACCAAGGCAATTTTTTACACTTTTAAATACCAATAATTATTTTGCGTAAAAATGATTAAAAAGACTGAAAAACAACTTATTTTACACTTTTTGTGCAAAAAGTTATTGGTATTGACAAATGTAAAAAATTTTTTTGCCTTGGTCCCCCAAGGTGAATTGAGTGAAGGAGGTCAGGTTAAGTGCTCCTTCAAACAACTGTATTGTTGGCTGAGAGTTGACTGTATTAGGATAGTTGACTGTATTATTGACTGACAAGGGAAGGTCGCAAACTTAAAATTCGATACGCAAATTCCGAATATGCCATCTTGTAGAGCATAGTCGATTTACTATATAAAATTTCAATATTATCGGCAAACAGACAGAAAAACTCCAACCTGGAAACTCGAGAAACATCGAAAATAGGCTAAATATTGCCTTAGTCCCCCTTGTGGATTTTCGATACATATTTATTACAGTCCTACCTCGATATGGTGATACCCCTAAAAGCTTGATCCCCACCTGGGTCCAACTCTTTTTCCTCAGCAAAGGGGTTAAAAAAGTGGAGGACTCAGCTGGGAATCGAACTTTTAAAGATGTCCCTACATCGAGGTTTGACCGTAGACAAATATGTTTTCGAAAATCAATAGGGGGGACCAAGGCAGTTTTCGGCCTTGTATTTCTCGAGTCTCCAGGTTTGAGTTTTTCTGTCTGTTCGCCGAAAATATTGAAATTCTATATAGTATGCTCTACAAGATGGCATATTCAGAATTTGCGTATCGAATTTTACAGTTCGCGACCTTTCCTTGTGAGCGTTGACTGTATTGGGATAGTTGACTGTATTATTGACTGAGAGTTGACTGTATTGGGATAGTTGACTGTATTATTGACTGAGAGTTGACTGTATTGGGATAGTTGACTGTATTATTGACTGAGAGATGACTGTATTGGGATAGTTGACTGTATTATTGACTGAGAGTTGACTGTATTGGGATAGTTGACTGTATTATTGACTGAGAGTTGACTGTATTGGGATAGTTGACTGTATTATTGACTGAGAGTTGACTGTATTGGGATAGTTGACTGAAGCACAGTTTGCAAGAGTAGTAAGACAATATTCGCCAATATTCGCGAACATATCGAGTATTCCCTCGAATATTCACGGCCATTTCAATATTCGCGAGAATATTCCAACTCTATTCTTATAGACAGCTGAATTTTCTTCAGAAATCCCAAAAAATGCTTGCTTGTCGACATATGACATAAAGTTGGATGGTTGTCATTCGAAATCTTGGTATTTAGAATTTTAGTCATAAATCAGAAATAAATTATAAAGCCGAGATCCAGGGCTACACGCTAGTGCAAAAAAATTAAAAAATTGAAACAAAATGGCAATATAAAATTAGAGGGTGAAATTCAATTTGAGCCCAAAAAAACTATAAAAACATTAAAATATTCAAAAAAAAACCTGGCTAACTGGCCAGTTCCCCCGAAAACATGCCAGATCCACTAGAGAAAAGATTCAAGATAGTATCGATATGTGGAGACTTGACTGTATAAAAATTCCCAAACCATTAAACCAATGAATAATTGACAAAATAAACCACACTTTTTCAAATCCACCCAAATTGGTGGTCCATATATAACAGCCATATAATCTCTATGAGCGGTATATTTTTAGCTGCATCATACACACATTGTCTGTAGCCAACCGCACCAAAAATAGACCGGAAGCATTGCACACACACAAAAGCATCAACTAAAACACAAAACTCCAGAAATATAGAGCATATCAAATCACAAAGGCCTTTCTCCCACTCCTACTGCTCCTCCTCCTCGTGGCCAATGCAAACAAAACCAAAATAGGGATGAAATGAAATAGAGTCATTGTTTCAACAAAATAAGCAAAAAACAAAAAAATTGAAAAAACCAAAAAATAGAATTTTTGACCAAAGTCTAAAAATTGGTGCAAGTTCGATTCCTGCTGGAGTCCGTCGATTTTTTTGCCGTTTTGAAGCAAGCGACTCTAACTGACTCAGGGTGACCACCCATTCATCTTGATTCAGGATGAGACCCGTCGGCTAAATTGAACCTGAGTCCTCCCCAACCCCACTCACCTGAACCTGAGCCCCCAGTCAAATCAGCTTGGGGGACCAAGGCAAATTTTTCTCGAAAGTTTTTTATACCAGTAGTTTTTTGTATAAACATGATTAAACAATGTTTTTTGAGGCTTTAGGTGAAAAAACAGTGTAGTCAAAAATTTTCGAAAAAAATTTGCCTTGCTCCCCCAAGTTGATTTGACTGGGGGGGGGCTCAGGTTCAGGTGAGTGGGGAGGCTCAGGTTCAAGTGCTCCGACCCGTCATTGACTGTAGAATTTATCGTATAATATACTGGAAATTCAACAGTTATTTATTTTTGCCTACAGTTGATATCGGATCGAAAATAACTGTCAATTTTTCTATTTTTGTTTTACGGAATAAAAACAAGCCGGCTCTGTCCCACTATCTGTTCCAAATTTTGCCTTGGTCCCCCCTGTTGTTGTTTTTTGATTATTTTGCTTGGTACCCACTGTTGTTTTTTAAAAATTTCGTGGTCAAATGTTTTAGTCCAATCCTGAATATTTTTTTCTCAATATTTAGTTTTGATACTTTTAACGCTGTTCAAATATTCTCGGGACATTCAACCCGTAATTCAATCTCCATGTTGTCTTTTTGAGTATCTTGCCCCTTGTTATATTTTTTGGGGCCAAGCAAAATAATCAAAAAAAACAACAGAGGGGACCAAGGCAAAATTTGGAACAGATAGTGGGATAGAGCCAACAAGCCTTACCTCCTAAAGTCAGAATCAAAAAAAGTTTGAATTGAGGCTTGTTATATGGTATAAATAATACATATGACAACAGCCAATTGTGGTGTACAGTGGCGCAGTGGGTAGTTTGTTGACTTTTCACTCTGGTTCGATTCCACCCTGTGGCTGTTTTCTTTTATTTTGACCAATTTTTTTTTTAAATTCTGGCCCAAAGATGACATAATTCAGCAGTAATCAAAAGTAAAATCAATAAGCAAAGAAGAGGCAAAGAAAACAGCTAGGGAGCTGAACGCAAAAGCTGATGGTGAAAAATCGTTTTCCTTAAGTCTAGGTAAAGTTACAGCCATTTGGATCAAGCTTATTACTTTGGGCCAGCGTGTAAAATATTTATTTGACTTCCAAATAGCTTTTGCTTTCCTACAACACACACCAAACACCTCAGGGGCTCATCTAGAACCACCTTCAACAAAGCAAAAGAAGAACACATACCATCAAACACACAAGGCTATCAACAACTAAGGCTGGTTTTGGTCACAGGACTATCTAACAAAAAGGACCAGGAAATTAGCCACAAAAAAGGGCTGAAATAAAAATTTGCTCAACAAAGTTTTATTCTTAAATTTTTTTTCAATTTCGGTCAATCAAAAAATATTTTGGGATGTCTGGAGGTCCAATTATAAAGTCCATTTAAGAATTTCGTGTATTAGCCGGAGGGGATAGCAAAGGTTTTTTTAGTTCTTCTTTTTAGTATTTTTGTTACTTTTGCGTCTTCCTGATTCCCTAAGTGACATAATAGATGTGTGTGCTCTTCAGAAAGAGATGGACAATTAGGGGCTGAATTGCAACTTGGGGGCAGTAACCTGCTGTTTCTGCTGCTGCTGCTAAAACACTTCAGCTACCACTACTATTCATGTGTGCTTTCGGAAGTGAAAAGGAAATAAAAAATATAGTTTTGGATCAAGGTATATGGAGAAATAAGATGTTTTTGGGGTATCTAGAGTTACTGAGTCTTTGAAAAGAAAAGGAGTCTGACTATGGAAACTTTGAAAAGCTTATATAAAACGCCTCCAAATAATTTTTTTGGCTAACTTTGGGGGAGTTAAACGTGTTTTCGCCCCGTCGACAAAATGACTCCGAATCACCCCCCACTAATTTGAAACTTTTACTGCCTTGGTCCCCCCTGTTGATTTTTTGTCAACTTTTTTCGATTTTTCGAATTTTTACGCACTTAGGCTTAGGCTCAGGGTAGGCCAGCGCATGTTAGGACTTAGGCTTAGGCTCAGGGTAGGCCAGCGCATGTTAGACTTAGGCTTAGGCTCAGGGTAGGCCAGCGCATGTTAGGACTTAGGCTTAGGCTCAGGGTAGGCCAGCGCATGTTAGGACTTAGGCTTAGGCTCAGGGTAGGCCAGCGCATGTTAGGACTTAGGCTTAGGCTCAGGGTAGGCCAGCGCATGTTAGGACTTAGGCTTAGGCTCAGGGTAGGCCAGCGCATGTTAGACTTAGGCTTAGGCTCAGGGTAGGCCAGCGCATGTTAGGACTTAGGCTTAGGCTCAGGGTAGGCCAGCGCATGTTAGGACTTAGGCTTAGGCTCAGGGTAGGCCAGCGCATGTTAGGACTTAGGCTTAGGCTCAGGGTAGGCCAGCGCATGTTAGGACTTAGGCTTAGGCTCAGGGTAGGCCAGCGCATGTTAGGACTTAGGCTTAGGCTCAGGGTAGGCCAGCGCATGTTAGGACTTAGGCTTAGGCTGGGTAGGCCAGCGCATGTTAGACTTAGGCTTAGGCTCAGGGTAGGCCAGCGCATGTTAGGACTTAGGCTTAGGCTCAGGGTAGGCCAGCGCATGTTAGGACTTAGGCTTAGGCTCAGGGTAGGCCAGCGCATGTTAGGACTGACTCAAAAGTGGGGTTTAAACTTTAAACATATTTTTTGAACTTTCACAAAAAAAATTTTTTTGCAAAAAAAATTAACAGCGGGGCCAAGGCAAAAAACAAAGTTTCAAATTAGCGAAACGTTTAGCTAAAATGAAGAAAGTTTCATTCTGGCGAAACGTCTATGCACCCTAATTTTGACTCAGAATAAAACCCTATGAGATAACTGTAGAATTTTTAGTATAATATACGAAAAATTACACAGTTATCTCATACGGTTGTATTCTGAGTCATAATTAGTGGGGGGTCATCTGGAGTCATTTTGACCAAATATAGTCAACAGGATAAAACTACAATTAAAAAAAACAGTCGCAGGTTCGATTCCCACCTCAAACATGCACATATTTTTAAAATCAAAAAAATTTACCAGACGAAAACGCAAATTTCCCTTTCAACAAAAATTTCAGCCGCCAAAAAGTGAAAACTACCAAAAAACCATAATAGCTCACCAAAATGCACAAACAAAAAATTTTGGTTATGCAATCTGCTTCCTATTTACAAGTAGTAGTAGTCGGAGTAGTCCATCACCAAAAACATAACAATAAAAAAAAAGTTGCCAGCCTGCCTAGAGGTGAGATTAAAACTGGTAGTAGTCGACAACAACCGCCCCAGCTTTAATTGGGAAATGACAACTGCAGTGTTCCCACTCACACAGGCTTAATTTGCACAAGGCAGATGACCGGTTTTGGGAGGACCCCTGCGAATGGACCTTTTTCTATAGTGTGGTGGCGCAATCCAAAAATCTTCTTTGAATAATAATTTCGCTTTCGGATCAGCCAAAATGCTGTCACGTTGCACCATCAACAAACAAATAGTAGTAGTAGCAAAAAAAGAGAAGATAAAACATGAATGAGGTGAAAGTGTAAGGCTACTATTATTATTTTGAGGGTGTAGAAAGCAAAAATAAACCTGTAGGATTTGGACAGCAAATGTTTTTGGTTGGACTTGCGGTTGGAAAACAAAAGTAGGAAATGCTTGGTTTTTTTTGGCTCCACTTAAGATTAATGCCCCTAGTAATTTATTATCATTATTATTATTGTCCTTACTTATTTCCTAATAATGAATTAATTTTTGTAGGGAGTGAACTTTTTTTGGCACTTTTTATAATTCTTTGTTTGATTTAGGATTTTAGTGGGTTTTAAAAACATTTTTGGTTTAGTTTTTAACGTAATTTGCATAAAAACCCTTGGTTACAGTTAACAATTTTTGTAGTTAACTATTTTCACACTTGATCATTTCTACAGTCCGTTATTTTCACAGTTAACAATTTTTGTAGTTAACTATTTTCACACTTGATCATTTCTACAGTCATTTATTTTCACAGTTAACAATTTTTGTAATTAACTATTTTCACGCTTGATCATTTCTACAGTCCGTTATTTTCACAGTTAACAATTTTTGTAGTTAACTATTTTCACACTTGATCATTTCTACAGTCCGTTATTTTCACAGTTAACAATTTTGTAGTTAACTATTTTCACACTTGATCATTTCTACAGTCCGTTATTTTCACAGTTAACAATTTTTGTAGTTAACTATTTTCACACTTGATCATTTCTACAGTCATTTATTTTCACAGTTAACAATTTTTGTAATTAACTATTTTCACGCTTGATCATTTCTACAGTCCGTTATTTTCACAGTTAACAATTTTTGTAGTTAACTATTTTCACACTTGATCATTTCTACAGTCCGTTATTTTCACAGTTAACAATTTTTGTAGTTAACTATTTTCACACTTGAACATTTCTACAGTCATTTATTTTCACAGTTAACAATTTTTGTAGTTAACTATTTTCACACTTGATCACTTCTACTGTCATTTATTTTCACAGTTAACAATTTTTGTAATTAACTATTTTCACGCTTGATCATTTCTACTGTCATTTATTTTCACAGTTAACAATTTTTGTAATTAACTATTTTCACGCTTGATCATTTCTACAGTCATTTATTTTCACAGTTAACAATTTTTGTAGTTAACTATTTTCACACTTGATCACTTCTACTGTCATTTATTTTCACAGTTAACAATTTTTGTAGTTAACTATTTTCACACTTGATCACTTCTACAGTCATTTATTTTCACAGTTAACAATTTTTGTAGTTAACTATTTTCACACTTTATCACTTCTACTGTCATTTATTTTCACAGTTAACTATCATTTTCAACAAGAAGTCCATCAACACAACTCAAAATCTATTTCGGAAAATAATTGACTATTTTCACAGTCTAAACCCCATACAGTTAGCTATTTTTCTGCGGTCATTAGCTGGTTTTTACTGTCGTTGTGGTTGTTGTAGTGCCTGAAAGGGATATGAAGAAAAATGAAAAGTAGAGGGTGTCCAGAAAAAGGATAAGTGGGCATTTGACCCTTTTTGTGGCATTTTTTGAATTCGTGCTTTTTTAATTTTATTATTTTTGGAAGGACTTGGACTATATGCCACCAACACAGTCAAACCTCGATATAGTGACACCCCAAAAAATTCGTTCCCACCTCGGGTCCGACACTTTTTTTAGCTCGCTTTTTGAAGCCTTTTGCCAGTTGGCTTTGGTCAGTCTAGTCCGAAATATCCCAAGGATTCTGATTTTACCGGTCGCTTTTGTAAATAACAACAGTTTTGCCGAAAAGACCCGCGGGTATTCGATCTAACGACACTCTATTTCTATTTCGGACACCCGAGGTGGGAACAAACTTTTCGGGGTGTCGTTAAATCGAGGGTTGACAGTAAGCAATAGCAAAAAGTTGTTTACAATTTGTGAATAATGAGACCAAATTAAATTTTGTAAAGTATTTTTTTCAAATATTTAGTTTTTACCCACTTTGATTAACTAAAAATGGCAAGTGGAAAATTTTTTTCTCAGTCGGGACCAGCCATAGGTGTCACTATATTGGAGTATCACTGTGTCGGGGTGTCACTATATCGAGGTTTGACTGTATAGCAAAATTTAGTTATTTTTTGTCACAGCCTGCCCCTTCAGTTTTGCTTGAAAATGTAAAAACATGGGCAAACAATTTCTAAAAATATTTATAAAAAAGGCGCGAATTTAAACAAAAAGGGACAATATTTGCAATATTCGCCCTCATACTTTTTTGTATTTGCGCTAATATCCCAGCTCTAGTAGCAGCTAAAAGCAAAAATAGTCGCATGATCGAACCTGAATTTTTTCAAATAATTGCAATCGCATTGGGTCAAGACCAAAATAATCGCAAAAGGCCAAATCATTATCACTAGCTGAAATATGGGTCGTCCAAAGCGAGGGGATAATTTTTTCACTTTACACACCTAACAGCAAATTGGGCTTCTTGTGTAAAACTCAACAAAAAAATCTCGTTGAACAAGCTATAAAAAGGAGTAGACAAGCGGCTGCTGAAAGAACAGGCTACTTCTAGTGCCTGCCGACAACAAGCAGTGTAATAATACACTACTACTCAATTACTCATTCACAAACAGATACACATGCACACATCAAAAAGCAATAAGCCTAAGCAAATGTTGTTTGGCTGTCCAGACACAACAACATCAGGTCCAGTTCATGAGCCAACACCCACACATTTTCCATGATTTCTTTTTTAACATGATTTCAAAGTGATACTAAAATCGTCCAATAGAGTTAGATGGCTCAATGGAAAGCTGAGATTCTAGGCTACAGGATCTGGCAAAAATTTTTTAAAAATTAATGCACAAAGTTCAGAAATAAATGCCAATTTCAAGTTAGGACACAATTAAATACCAGTCATAATGTTATGACTAGACCACCGTTGTGAATTTTTTTATTATCGGCTAAAAAGTTATACTATAGTTATTTAACTATAGGGTACTTATCCTTTATCCGGACCCCACCTATTTTTTTCCTCCTGAATATCGTATTTCTTGAGTTTTTTGCGCAGAATTAATAGTGCAGATGCTAGTGCAGATTGCTGATCTGTATGAGCCGAAAGTGTTCTGAATAGTGTTTGTTGAGTTGAGGAAGTAAAGTTCATTGAGAGGTGCAAAAAATAGGTGGGGTCCGGATGAAGGATAGGTACCAACTATAGTACCAGTTTTTCGACACAGTTGACATCATTGCAGAAATCATGCTGAACCCCCATAAAAAATGCACAAAACACAAGTAACATAAAATTTAAAAAATAAATAAAATCCAATCCAGCCGACACACGGGCACTTGACTGTTATGTGGCTTTTTGTGATTTTGAAGACCATTTTTTTCCGATCACGAAAACGAGACGGCTGAATGTGAAAAAATTTGGGACAGTATCAATTTTTATGAAAATCCCTTGAAAACTGCTAAAAACAGCAAAAAGAAAGTAAAAGCTGTCGGCCAGCCAGCCGTCAGAAGCAGCACTAGAGTATATTAAAATGGACAGCCGCCGTTGGTTGCTTGAAGAGCAATACAACGGCTTAAAAATGACGACAGGCTATTGCCTTGACTGGCTGCGACTACTACTATCAAATAGACAAGGGAGCAGAACAGCCGGCCGGCTGGCTGGCTGGCCAGTTGTTGTTCTGGCTAGCCAACGACACAACAATATAACCAGAGAAAATAAATAAAAGAGAATAGCAGAAATACTAAAAAATGGAACAAGGCATGTGCTTTTTTGCTTTATGCACACACACGCCCTTCAATCAATATGTATGTGTACAAGGCTGTTGCAGTCTTTTTGAAATTTTTGAACCCTATTCCCGAGACCCATAATTTACTTTGGCTTCCCTGGTGTTTTTGGAAAGTTTCGAAAAAGTACCTTACTTGATAAATTCGCGAAACGCCTGCGCACCAAATCTTAGCTAATTTACGACATAAATAAATTGAAAAATAGATTCATGTCGGTTACCTGACCGAGAGACAACTGGGGTAGTATTCAGCCGTCGGATTAGATCGAGGATAATCTTTAATCTCGAATCCAATCCGCACGGCTGCATACGGATCGGATAGGATCCAGCATAATCCTGAATCTCAATCCTATCCGCGCGGCTGAATACGGGATTATTTTTAATCCGGATTATTTCTGAATTGGCGCCATATTTGATGTATTGTAAATACGATTTTTAAGCATTTGTCTATTTTATTTTAAGCAAAAATACCATGGACTAAATGTTTATTCAGATTGATGTATTGATGTTTATAAAGATATTTACAAATATATAAGGTGGAGGAATATGTATTTTCTTGTGATTATTGATGGATTATGTATGTTTATGATAACTGATCAAAAAAATAACAAATTTTTGGAATAGAATCAAAATTCCGGCGCTACTCGGTTATACCACCCCCCCCAATAATGGCTACTGGGACCTAATCCAGAGCCACTGGTTACACTATGGAGAAACTCGACTGTACCTAAAATGTCTTTAGAACTATTACTTTTTAAGGGAGGATATAAATGGGCCATTTCAAATTGGGCCAATGCGAATTGGGCCATTTTCAAATTGGGCCAATGCAAACTGGGACAAATTTTTGAGTCAAGCAACACGGGTACCAAGGCAATGTCTTTTCACCAGACTTTCACCTTTTTCCTAAACTTGAGTGATTTTTCAAATTTTACATTTTGATGTTTTTTTTACTTCATTCGTTGTACTACATTCTATATAAAGCCACCTCTTGTGACCGACTCTTGGTGGCATTATATCGCTAAAGCATTATACGAAATTGTAGACTGTACTCATTTGAGAAGTGCAATTCGCTTTCAATACAGAGGGATAAAATTTTTGTTAGGTTTTTTTTCTGGTCAACATTAGTTATTATTTCCGTATATCTCTAATGAGCGCCCCCTTTTCAGACATAGGTTGAAAAAAGTTAATACACACTTTCACCAGAATTAATTCATACACACAACAGTGACAAGCAAACAGATTTTTAACAATTTCTTGACAATTTCTTAGAATAAATGCTAACATACCCATCATGAGAGACCTTGGATTCTGGTTTACATGGAACTTTGCGAAAACTTTGGCAAAGGTTTCGTGGTGAATGACTTCTCTCTCTGAATGACTTCTCTCAGCAATATGTAGATGCAAGGACGAAATCTACTTGTACCACCGGCATTTAAAACGTTGGACACAATGACATAGACCTGTTTGGATCCCTTCGGCTCAGCACAAAATGTCCCGTCCATCCCCCAGTCACGGTTAATTCCAAGCATACGGATGAGCTCGGCAGTGGCAAAGACAAAAAATCTTGGTGGTAGAGATGGTCCAATGTCCAATGAAGCCACCAGACAAAGGCGGTCCAAGAAAAATATCGATTGCTATAACTCACGTCATTTAAAAGAACACAATATAAATTCAGCAAAACATACCAGAATCATGATACGGAAATTGACGTTGATCTTTTGTCTGCTTGATACTTTCGGCCAGTCATCGCTCCTTTCTCCCCTGTTGACTGACCCAATATCCTTGTTTCGATGGCGACTTAACCGAGACACAAAACTGATGCATTACGTGAAAAGTACTAAATTAGTATACGGAGCTTACCTGCAAGAGTTTCTCTTGCCGGCATCATGAGTAGAGTTTCCCCAAATAATCTTGCAAAAGCTTTATCCACAATAATAAATCTTCCGGTGTATCACGATTCCGCCCTAATTCTGACACTGCGTTTGATACTCGCTTTCTGACCTAAAAAAACATGACTTGGGCTAAACATAGCCAAAAACGTACATCTACGAGTGCTGAGTCGGAAAAATGCCCGTGATGCTCTTTGCTTTCAGTCAGATCATCTTCATTGGTTGTAGTAGCGGTCCCACCACGGCTTCTGTTTGTACATCGCCATATCCATCTTCCACCACACATTGACGCATCCGACGAAAGCTCATTGTGCGGCCATTGCAGAACCCCAAGCAAATTTCCCTTCTGTGTATTGCATGCACCTTCCATTCTAATTCATTCCATTCTAAAATAAGCAGTGAAACAAATCAAGCACAGAAACAATGAGAGCAAAAGTATGGTGAAAAAACATTACCTTGGTACCGGTGTTGTTTGACTCAAATCTGTGGCCACATTTGCATTGGTCCAACTTGAAAATGGCCCAATTTGCATTGGCCCAATTTGAATTGGCCCAATTTGAAATGGCACATTTTCTCCTCCCCAATTTTTATTAAAATTACAAAAAAATTCAAAAAACCACAAATTGACAAAAATGGTGTTGTTTTGAATAGACTAGTGAAACTTGCCCACCCACTAATGGGGCGACTAGTGGGCAAGCAGGCAGACATACAGGGGAAAGAACCGAAATCGCCACGGCTGTCGCCAAGCCCAAGGTCATGGAGTAGCAGAGGATTGGATCGCCAGTGCTCTTCCCCTTCTTCACTTTCTGCAATAGCAACTCTTGCCGCTGTTTTCTATGCCCACAGCAGCCACTGACCATGAAATTCGGCCAAGGCCGTCTCAAATCGCCTTTCAATTTTGCTGAAAAACAATTTTTTTGGTCAGTCAAGAGTTGAGCGGAGAGCAAACATGGACTGCACAAGAACTTTGGAAACCACTATTTTGGATTGTAAACAAAAAAAAGTGTCGGAATTTTTATTTGCAGAAAATGGAAAATGATAATTTTAGTAAAAATCAAATACTGAAAAACACTAAGACCGTTTAAGCCCAAGAAAATCTTGATACCAAAAACGTCAAAAACCCACAGCATGTAAATGGGTATGTGATATATCCTCCAAAATCTATTACTCTCAAAGCCGTTTCTCGCAACACTATTTCCTCCGAAGAGACATTTCAGCTAAAAACGGGATGTTCCAACTAATTAACTCTACTTAAGTCGTTATAAAGTTTTTTAAACCTTCATTCAAACCGATCATTGGGGTAACATTGCCAATTTAACTAGATCTTAGCTAAACAACAATTAAAACTTGAGAAATATTCACATTTGGTCACCAACATGAACTGCCAACCAATTTAGCTGTAGCCCACAATTCAGGTGTAGCCATTGAAATACCTATCAACAATTGTTGGTACACTGGTGTAATAATTGCGCTGAAGTGAAAATTTGAATTCCATGTTGAAAGAGGTGGTGGAACGATTTAGGAAGAAATATCGTTTACTGCTACAGTGTTAACGGTTAATAGGCATTTAAAAAATATAACGAGATGTCACGCGACACTGCATGCGATGACTGCGCTGACCTCGTGTAGCCTTGGCCCAAACGCATGCTCCACTACAGATCAGCACACATTTGGCACATGAGACAGCAAGCCGAGCGGTCACTACAAAACATTAAAATACTTTATTGCACAATTACGAAGAGGTTGTATTTATCTTCACACATACAAGGAATATAATTGGATGATAAGAATTGGTTTTCAGACTTGACGGAACTTCTCCAGAGTCTTGGTTGTGAAGGAACAGCGCTGATGACACATCAAATTGAATTGCACACACCAGAGATGAGCCCAATCGCACACTATCGATTCCCCCATTTCATCCACGCTTTGAACAAAGTTTGTAGTGGAACGAAGAATGCGCTCAATGGATCGCAGAACCATGTGTACAGCCGGCCACAACCATTCCAAAGCAATTTCAGCAGAGTTGGCCAGCGAAATTTCCACATACATCAAAGAAAAGTAGAGGCAGGCCAGAATCAGCAACACACCGATTGGTCCCTGAAACAATATGTCAGTTATGTTTCCTGTGGTCTATCACGCGGTCAGGTAGCTTGGCTCAACTCAACTCAAGGTACCTGTGTATTTTCGAACCCAAACGCACGTTGCGAATAATTTTTTCAAAACAGTCAAATATGTGGGTATGAGGTACCTGCCCGGCGATCCAGAAACTTTGGGGCCATACTCGCCAGAACCCTAGGGCCCCACTCGCCATAGGCCTCTGTTGCTCCTCCTGCCCGGGTGCCATCCTATTTTGCAGAGTGAAAAATTCAAAAAAGCACCTGATAAGAGCCAGCATTACTAGTGATGCGACACAAGTGGATGAAGAAGTCGATAGTTACGTATCCAAGGTTCTGTAGAATGTTCCCAACATTTTGAGCTAAAGGACTCGCGCTAAAGTTGAAAAATTAAAAAGCATGTAAAAAAGCTTGACTCACCAAAGAGTCTGACGCTTTATGGCAGCACGAGCTCTCTCTGATACACTTCGGACAGTGCTGGTCGAGTATTCATTCCACTTCCTAAAAAATATTGTAGAGTAATTTTAGTATCATTAACCGGATAGGAGTCATAGGTTATAATGTAAGGAGAGGGCATTCCTTTCACAACATTTGATGCTTAATCTATTACCGTGCAAAAAAACCAAACCATAAGGAGTTGAGCCTGCTATTTTGAAGTAACCTACACCCTCAACAGTCAATTAATTATCCTTTATTTTTCCACCAGATCAACAATAACAAGAGAAGAGATCAAGGCAAAACTGCAAGGTTGAGTTAATTGAGTGATGAGGCCACAGAAAAATTTAGCCAAAGTTTTTACAAAATAATATTGACCATTCTTAATCTATTACCGTGCAAAAAACCGAACCATAAGAAGTTGAACCCTCTATTTTCAGCGAAAATCGCCGAATTCAGGGTAGTCAAAGATTTGAGTGCCCAATTTCAAGATCCCACATTATTAAGGCACCCAAAACTTTACTATACTCCAGTCTATAGGAATTACACAAAAAAATGTCTTACTTGAACATGTCCCATTCGGCTGCGTTATTCGTCGGCGAGACCACCTTCCTTGGCAATCGCTTCTTCTTGCCCCTTTTAGCAGATTCTTTGGTCAATATACCGTCAGTGATCACTTCCTTCGGCTGAGTAGACGCTTCGATACGTTTCGACAAGCCAGCCAGCTTCAGTCTGGAACTTAAACAGCTTTCGGATCGCTCAGTCTTAGGAGAACCAATCAGGCTAGCATACGGATCACTGAAAACAATAGGGTCTTTAGCTGTGAGATACAAACAGGGGAACATACACTTTGACGACCTTTCCCTTTTCTTCTTTGGGCTCACTGAAGTAGTACATTTCGTTGATGCTTTTGCAGTCGATGATGTCGTCCGTATCGTGATCCTTGCGCTTTTGTCGTTTCTGGCTTGCAGCGGTTTGACGACCATTTCGAACAACTTTTTTAGCCATCGAAAGCAAATGAGAGAGGAGACAGTCAGAACAACCAAGATGCGGAAACTCCGATAGCGACTACCTGCAAGTTTGAATAATTATATCGAAAAAAAACTACTAGCAAGGGAACCACATAAGCTTTGTTTAATAGAGGCAGTGTAGTGGACAGCATTCTGAATGGTCAATTACAGATGATATGCTGCTTTTGGTAGATTTTCAATGACTCGCACATTGAAATTTTTTTAACTACATACGACTATCGTTTTAGGTAGAGATGATGACTGGACGGGACAATTCCGTCCCGTACCGTTAATTTTAGGGAATCGTGTCGTCCCGGAATCCCGCCCGGAAATTTTTTGTCACCTGTCCCGTCCCGAAAAAAATATTTAAATTCCGTCTCGTCCCGTCTCGAATTCAAAAAATTCAATTTTTCAACAACTACCTTCAACTTGTAATTACAGTCAACCCTCGATATAACGGACCCTCGGTATAACGTCCCTACACGGCCGGTCACACTGCAGGCCGTTATATTGAGGGTTGACTGTACCACGAATCAGATCTTACAGGAAGCCCAACAAACGTGAATCAATCGGAAAAATGTCAAACGTCTGGAAATTGAAGCATGAATAAAGCATATAGGATTGAAATTCCCGATCGGAAATTTTTATGACCGTCCCGAAAATCTTCCCTGTCCCGGGGTCCCGTCCCTATATAACTTTTTGACCTGTCCCATCCCGCGTCCCGAAATTTTTAAATTTGAATTCTGACCCGTACCGTCCCGAAAAGGTCCAGCCATCATCTCTAGTTTTAGGGACAATTCACAGGACCTGCCTTAAAAGAATACTATAACAGGATTGCCATTACAACGAGTGCCATTATAGCGCACTTACAAACTTGCCTCGTTGAGTCTTGGCCAGTGTGCCACTTTAAAGCACATTCACAATGGCTGTCGATCAAAGCGTTTTTTAACGCGGGAACGCAACTTTTAATAGCCTTTTTCGTCCATCGATTTTTTTTCAGTTAGTACCATCTCGTAGCTAAGATAGGGGGCTTCAATATAAGCGGACTAGAACATGCTGGACGTGTAATATAAGCCAGTAGCACCGATTTTTATCCAGTAGTCACCAGTTAACAAAACCACGTTGATTTATGATTGTCGAAGGTCTTCTAGTCAAACCTTGAAAATACTATGCGACAAAAAAACAACCAACAAAATAAGACAGCAAATATTTACATGGAAATAATGATGGAGTCAAAAATAGAAATCACAAACAAGGGAAACAATATTTATTCCAACGAAATGTCAAATAGAGAAGAACACATTTTAGATTCAAATCAAATTTTCCATAAGCCATTTCCACCGTGCTTCTCTATTATCCAATTACGAACGACGTCTTTGACGTGTGGCGGTATCACAGAAGAGCACAGTAGATCCAACAATTGATCAAGACCGAGGCAACGGATCAGACGCTCCTGAAAACCAGCATCAGAAACTACCACAAACACAAAATATTAAAAATATACCAAAATTTCCATGTACACCGACTGGATCCCGCACTCAAACATCATGTCTATGACGACAGACACGGTGTCCTTTCCGTCTTTTACTTGGCCAAGGTAATTGCTGAATAGACGGCTTACCTAAAGCATAGTAAATAGACACAGCGTTGAATTTTTACCTTAAGACCTTAGTAGCGCACAAATTAATTAGGTGATACAATTTTTTAGAGACCAAACTAAGATTGTCCATGGAGTTGTGTGGAAGAAACTTCACAACATCGAAGAGAAGTTCCGTAGGCAGCATGATTTATGAATGAGAATGACAAAAAGTTTTCCACAATAAACCACGTCAAGAAATCTTATCGTTTGATATGGGAGTCAAGTTGCCACGAAAATCACGTGTACGCGAAAGTGCACCAAAAAGGTACCTCCGTGTGCCACCGAAAATCGTTGCAAAATGGACCGTGAAATACACTTTTCTGTAATAATCAAACTGCAGAAAGACCTATTTCCAACTTATTTGTTAAAGAAGAAAAGTGGACTCCCTACAATGTCAAAATCGACATCATTACATTTAAAATAAAATAAATTCACGGCTACCAAACATCTCTTGAAAAATATAAAATATCTACCCAAATTTGTTCGACTAGCTTCTTTAGAATGCGGGAGAGAGACATCACTATAGCCGCTTCTTCTTCATTCAAGAATTCAAGTACCTGAGCTACTGTTTTCATCTAGAGAGAATGAGAGAGCAAAGGGACTCTGAACAACCAAGATTCGATAACTGCCACAGCAACAATCTGCAATTTTAGATAATTATTTCATAAAAACACCACCTGAAAAAATGGGCACTGTGGTAGAGCTATACAGGGGCACCCTTATACAATGTAGTTCTACTGTATAAAAAAACAAGACATCAAAACTAAAAGCGGACAAAAGCTTGTTCTGTACAAGCGACATAATTTCTGGCTACATATATAGACAGAAAATAATGTAGCCAGAAAAAGAAATAAATTCGTCAGCATGTATACATGCTGACGAATTTATTTTTCTTGTCTTGACAAGAATTTTTTTTTGAGAAAACTAGAGTTGCTGAAATGACCGGTCATTTAATAATCCGGTCAAATGACAGCAAATGACCAAATTCATTTTAAAGGAGTGTTTGATGAACGTCACTTTGGAGGCTGTGTCGACCTTCATCCTTCAACCGAACAATATACAAACCAAACCACCAAAATAATAAAATCCACAGACCTGTTCCGAAGCTTGGTGTGAATTCCGCCACGAAGAGACAAGTTTCTTTCTGTTGGCGCAGCTGAGAGGGGGGGAGGTTCGAGTGTATCCACGTAGTTCGCGGTACTCGCTGGTAGTTCGGGTGCATCTTTGTGGTTGGTGTACCCGCTGGCATACCTGCACGCTCGGAAAAATCGGCGTCGGGCGCCAACCCGGGCGCCGGGCTTTTTAAAATTCGGCGCCCGGCACCTGAAATATGTGAACAGCGAGTCAAAGAAATGGTGAATAACTATCTTCGTCAAATGGTGGAACACATTAAAAAAAACTCATCATGTGATTTTCTTATGATCGAAATAAAAATTTACTATGAAGTTTACTCTAGGTTCACTGCAACAGAATTGCAACAAAATGCAACAAAAAATGCAACATAGAAACTATTTTAATCAAAAAAAAAAGTTGTCAAGATCGGGCTCTAAGTCTCCTAAAAATCAGCGCCGGCGCCGCTGTCAAACTGTCGCAAAGCGCCGGCGCCGCTGTCAAACTGTCGCAAAGCGCCGGCGCCGCTGTCAAACTGTCGCAAAGCGCCGGCGCCGCTGTCAAACTGTCGCAAAGCGCCGGCGCCGCCGGCGCTGGCGCCAAAAAGTGGTGAAATTTTACCTGGCGCCGGCGCCCGGCACTCGGCGCCGGCGCTCGTGCAGGTATGCCCGCTGGTAGTTCGGGTGTATCCACGTGGTTCGGGTATCCGTTGGTGGTTCGGGTACCCGCTGGTGGCTTGGTTGTGGCTGACATCTCTACTGAAAGTGAAGCAATATTGACTGACGGAACACTAAATGACATGAACTGCTTTGAATCAAAACTCAATGTGCAACAATATTTCGTTGTAAGATCATAAAATTCAAAATTATCATTTGACCGAAATTCCCTTGACGGTCAAATGTTAATAAATGACCGGTCATTTGACCGGTCAAATGACCATTCAGCAACCCTAGAAAAAACCATACAGTCAAACTTCGTTATAACGTACCCTTCGCTACAACTTGCCGCTAGGACCGGTCCCCAGGGGGTACGTTATAAGGAAGTTGGACTGTACCTGTAGTATATCGGCTGTATCCACAGAGTTATTGGTAAATTGGGCTCATGGGAGCATTGTACCGCAGGCCAAAACCTAAGTGAAGCCTGCTTTTGTCCGAAAATCCGTTATTTTCTGGTGATCTTTAGTTTTTAGCCTTTTTTGCCGTTTGAGCGCTTTTGAAGTCAGCAATAAGAATGACCGCCAAGTGGGGACCGCCAACTTCATGCTCCACAATCTTCTACCCTTCAAGCTTCTTTCGTAAACCTCTTTCCTCCAAAAGAAAAAACTTATATATATTTTGTTTTCTTATCTCAGATGCTTTTACATTGTCTTGTATTTGAGATTTTTCTCTATCGATAAGTGGTCAAACGCGTTGGTTAAAAATAATTTTTGAGGAAATCACACCAAGTGTTTAAAAAGAGTCGTGTACACTCAACACTTGATTTTTTTAAACACTTGGTGTAATTCTGTCAAAAATTATTTTTAACTAGGGATGCGGAGACAGGTATGCTGCGGTACTCTGCTGCGGTATTTTTTCATAAAGCCAAGTGCGGTAGCGGTATGCGGTATTTCCCGAATTGATGCTGCGGTATACCGCGCGGTATTGCGGTATTAGCAAGCACATACTAAATGGTCATGAGACAGCTGAAATCATCAACCTATTTTCAACAAATGAACCAGAAACATGCGAAACAAGTTTATTCGTGACACACAACATCAATAATTAAAGTTAATAAAAGGAATATTCCTGTGCAGAAAGCGCTGAAGTTAACGGGCGGAGAACATTGATGACTTTGCCGAGTAGCTCCCATTCATCATCCCATTGAGCTCGAACTGCTTGGTAGACGCGAGGCATTGCCCATTCACTGTAGTGCTCCCGACCTAAAAGGATTTGGAACTTTTAAATTTTTACCGGATTCTGAATCTATTCCATACCTTTGAGAATGTTTCTATCCATGGGCGAAAGAAGAGCCTTGAAGGTTGCCGACTCAACGATAAGGAACGGGAGATTATTGTCGGCAAGTAGGTTCACAATTTTCCGATCCAACGTTGAGATTCCTCCTAAATGATGATCATCAAATGATGAAAGTTACCTTGTGACTTTCCGAAATGTGCATCCATCGTTTTCCTCTGCGCTATTACTTGCTCCTGATTCTTGGACTCCAGCTCGGCAAGCTTCTTTGCGTATTCGGCATGGGAGGGGAGATGGGCCTTCAAAACCTGCAGACTTCGGTAGCTTAGTTTAAGCATCTTTGGTGGGTCGCACGCATTGCATCGAGCTTCTGTGGATGAGATTTTCGTGAAAAGTGGACCGCCTACGCTATCGTTGAGCTTGATAGACCAGAGTAGAGACATTTTGTAAAGAGCTGGAATGAATAGAACATGAGGACGAGATGTGTAAATGTGCGACAAACATATGCGGATGTGAAATGAAAATGGCGGCAGTTTTAGTTCGAAAGTTTCAAATTGAAACGGGAATCAGAAATGCCGCTAATACCGCAAGGAGTTGCTGCGGTATTGCGGTATTTGACTGTCTCCTCTCTCATTTGCTTTCGATGGCTAAAAAAGTTGTTCGAAATGGTCGTCAAACCGCTGCAAGCCAGAAACGACAAAAGCGCAAGGATCACGATACGGACGACATCATCGACTGCAAAAGCATCAACGAAATGTACTACTTCAGTGAGCCCAAAGAAGAAAAGGGAAAGGTCGTCAAAGTGTATGTTCCCCTGTTTGTATCTCACAGCTAAAGACCCTATTGTTTTCAGTGATCCGTATGCTAGCCTGATTGGTTCTCCTAAGACTGAGCGATCCGAAAGCTGTTTAAGTTCCAGACTGAAGCTGGCTGGCTTGTCGAAACGTATCGAAGCGTCTACTCAGCCGAAGGAAGTGATCACTGACGGTATATTGACCAAAGAATCTGCTAAAAGGGGCAAGAAGAAGCGATTGCCAAGGAAGGTGGTCTCGCCGACGAATAACGCAGCCGAATGGGACATGTTCAAGTAAGACATTTTTTGTGTAATTCCTATAGACTGGAGTATAGTAAAGTTTTGGGTGCCTTAATAATGTGGGATCTTGAAATTGGGCACTCAAATCTTTGACTACCCTGAATTCGGCGATTTTCGCTGAAAATAGAGGGTTCAACTTCTTATGGTTCGGTTTTTTTGCACGATAATAGATTAAGAATGGTCAATATTATTTTGTAAAAACTTTGGCTAAATTTTTCTGTGGCCTCATCACTCAATTAACTCAACCTTGCAGTTTTGCCTTGATCTCTTCTCTTGTTATTGTTGATCTGCGGTAAAATATTTGCTCTGCCCCGAGATACAGACCCTCAAAGTAGAGGGGGGTGGCGCTTATTAGAGAGGGGGCGCTTATTAGAGATACAGTCAAACCTCTATATAACGGCCCCCCTGATTCAAAATCGTGTTTTTGGCATTGTGTTTTTAGCCCACTTTTTGATCACTTCTCTCAGACAAGTTACCACCCATTTTGTAGCTAGAAAGATGAGCTACAAAATGGGTGGTGACTTGCCTGAGATAAATGGTCAAAAAGTGGGATAAAAACACAATGCCAAAAACACGATTTTGAATCAGGGGGGGGCCGTTATATAGAGGTTTGACTGTAATACGGTAATCTTTTTTTAGAAGCACTCTGTATATTACCAAAAATAATCTAAAGCACTGTTGACGTTAACAATTTGATAAAAAAATCTACAAGTATATTGCCAAAACAACAAACACAAGAGTGGAAATTGACTTCATAAATCTGTTAGTTTCCCAAAGCACTAGACTGTCCACCGCTATTCTCATTTATTCCAAAAGCTCCACCAAACACACTTTGCGAAATGTTCACAACAATGCTATCGTTCAGCCCTCCTGCACTGGGAATAATTGGTTCAGGAATTGGTTTAGGAACGTTGAGTACAATGGGATTGGTGTGATTGTTGTCAAACTTCTCGTCCGTCCTCACAAATCCACTGGGAAATAGCTAAATTTGTTTTGTTTACATTAGTGTCTACCTGAGTGAAAATCGCATTTAGAGGCTAAAAATTTTCACTAACTTTCTCAATACTACTGAGCAACGCTATGAAATTATTGCCTTGCTTAGCGAAAATTGGAAAAAACAATACAGATACAGTCATCCAGATGCCAAGCTACAAAATAATACTCTAAAGACCGAGGATTAAAAAATATTTGAGATTACGGGCTGGTTTCTGAGTAGGGTTGGCGGTTCGGGCACCCGTTTTCGGTTTTTTTATCCGAAAACCGGAAATTTTCCGGTTTTCGGGTTACGGTTCGGATCGGTTACTCGAAAATTTTGGTTTTCGGTTCGGGTAACTGAAAATGTCGGGGTGCCCCAAATGTGCCCTGGCACCGCACCGCTCCAGGGCGTGGGGCGGTGCCGGGGCGCGAATAAAAATAGTCCGGGGCGTGGGGCAGTGCGAAAAAAACCGGGGCAGGCAAAATTTTGGGCTGGAGCGGGGTATGGGGCGCCCCGGAGCATGTTTATTTGTCACAAACTTTGCAAGAAAGCTTCAATTTTTCAAATTTCAACTAAAATCGGCCTTATGAACTGTCTAACGCATAATGACAGCTCAAAAAAACCACCGGCAATGACCCGGTGCGTTGCGCCCGGGGCGCCCCGCCTCGGGGCATGGGGCGGTTCCAGGCCGATAATCTGGCCACACCCCAGTGCGTGGGGCGGTGCCGAGGCGCTAGTCGGGCGAACCCTGGGTCATGGGGCGGTCTGGGGCGAAAATTGCCTGCTTGCCCATCACTGGATATGACCGAAACTAGATGGTGGAGTCTTCTTTTTTAGAGTCTTCTTTTTTGGCATTATATGCCAAAAAGTGGTACAAGTGGCATCCACAAACTGTTAATTGTAGATCATGGTCGATTTATTTCAAATTATTCCGATATTATCGACCCCTACACAAAAAAAATCGAACCCAGGTGGAGATCCAACTTTTGGATGTTTCATTAAATCGAGGTTTGACTAGACAAAAGTATATTTCGAAAATCTACAGGGAGACCAAAGTAATTTTTGAAATATTTTGCCATGTTTCTGAGTCTCCACATTCGACTTTTTCTGTCTATGGACCGATAATCTTAAAACTCCTATTAAAAAAATTGACCATGATCTACAAGATACAGTTGGCGGATGTCACTTGTAAGTGGATTTTTTTTTGTGTTTATTGTATGAATCTCCCTTTTTCATCAGCTAGCAACTTTCCTATTAGCCCCTCAGCCTGAAATATTCACCCACCAAATCCAGCCCACAATCCACAATGGACTGAGGCACATAAAACTCGATGAACAACTGGAACAAGGTCTTATCGTCGATTGTCGGCACAAAATTGCACTCTGGAGATTTCAGCGAAGACAACTTGTTGTCCAACTCTATGTAGTCATGGTGAAAGCGCATCTCCTGTCTTCGCAAATATTTCAGCTGGATTTGAGTGGTGGCAAATGCTGAAAGTTGACACTTAATGTTGGATTTTTGGGCACTATTCACCTTTAGGTACCCCCCAAATTTGCCTTGGTCCCCCCTTTGGTTTTTTTTTCAATTTTTTCCCTTGGTCCCAGGGGTCCCAATTTACCTGATAAATCAGGCTTTGCCTGATTTTTGACCACGCTGCCTGATTTTTTGTTTTGAAAAATCAGGCAAAAAGTTAAAAAAAAATTGTGAATTTTAAATTGAAAATTTTGTCCATATCTTTGTTGAGCATTGCGCACCACTTCTAATTTTCGTCTAACGTTTTGTGTTTGTTTTGCTTTTACCGTTCTTGCTTATCTGTCTATGGATTATTTACCAACTGTCAAATGGACCGCGTTTATAGCTTGTTTGAACCAAAGCAGAAGAAATCGCGAACCGGTGAAGAAGGAAAGCAAAATGCAAACAGTGAACAAGAGCAGGCAAGCAATCAGCTGGAATCGGCAAGTAGCGATGAGGGAAATCTCAGCGGGTTGGATGATGGACAGGAAAAGTAACTCTGATTTTGATTGTTCTCATGCTTACGATTACTTTTTGGCAAATACTGAGTTGGTGAAAAAAGCAAGAGGAGTGAAAAGTATGCATTTAGTCACTGGATGTTTGTTTTCATTGTTTTAATAAAGAATTTCGATGTTTTGAATTTTTGGCTTGTTTTTGGCTTTGGCTTGTTTTGATCTCGTGCCTGATTTTTCGAAATTTTTTACTACAAATGCCTGATTTTTGAAGGTCCATGCCTGATATTTTGAAATTTTGGTTGGGACCCCTGTTTGGTCCCCCTTTTTCAGGTATCCTACGATTCATGAATGATTCATCAATGAAACGAAGACATGAAAGTAATAAAAGTAAAAAGTAATAAAAATTGAAAAAAAAACCAAAGGGGCAACCAAGGCAAATTTGGGGGGTACCTAAAGGTGAATAGTGCCAAATTTAGATCAAGACTTACGGCGATCTGTGTTTCTCGTCGACACCAACAAGTGGAATATGCGAGTGGTGGGAGTGGTGGAGTTGTCGAAGGACCACCTAAGTATGGCTGAGTTGTAGCTGATCCTGGCGCTGTCCCAAGTCCAAGCGTCGAATGTCAGGAACAAGCTGAAAATTGAAAATACCTGGTGGACAAAAAGTGCTTGGACACTAATCTAGCTCATTTTTAGAAATATTTTTTCGATTGCAAAATCAATCCAAGCATATGGTTTTGTAGCCCTTTTCTTCTTCTTTCAAATGGTAGATAAACTTTATTTAGAATATACTAAAATAGACATTATTTGGCTTGCAATACCTGTAAGGTCATTTTCAAAAGTTGACGAGAAATTTTGTCCATTTTCATCACTTTAACTGGTCGAAATTTTGTGTTGAGATTTTATGTTTTATTAATATTTTAGCACCATGTTGTAGCGCATCTCAAGAGCCACAAAAAACATTTTACAGAATAATTTTTGTGAAATCTGAGTGTTGAGATATGGCTATTTGAAAAAAAATCAATTTCCTTTAAAAAAGACCAAAATCCGAGTTTTTTCCAATTTTTCGGATTTCGGCCATTTTTAAAGAAATTGATTTTTTGACGCTACCCGGTAATACCAACTCCCCCAAATCCTACTCGGAATAACACCGTTCACCTCCCCCCCGCAAAATTAACTTTTTTAGGAGCGGTCAAAATTCATTTTTAAGTGATAATTTTGCCATAAAAAGACCAGAAAAGTATTTTTAAAAGGGATTAAGGCTGTATTGGGAGGGAAGGGAATAATACAGAGACACTTTTTTTGGCTGCTTTACCATGTTTTTCAACTCGGGCCGTGGCAAAAATAGACTCTATATGCATTTTATGATCGAGAGTGCTTCTCGGAATCATGTCTAAGGTAAGTGAGTGCGCGCATCTCTAACTCTCAAGCCCCCTGAGGGTTATAACCGGGTTGTAACCGAGTAGCGCCGATTTTTTTTCAAATAGCCATATCTCAACACTCAGATTTCCAAAAATTATTCACTTTTTTCAAAATAAATTACACCATCAGTAGCCCTGCGATTCTAGTTTCCGACGAGGTGTCAGTTTTTGCATAATCTCTAAAAAATGTGACACAAAAAGGTAAAAGTATGTTGAAAATTGTTGTTCTGATTTGCTTCATACTTTTACCTTTTTGTGTCACTTTTTTCAGAGATTATGCAAAAAATGACACCTCGTCAGAAACTAGAATCGCAGGGCTACCTGATGGTGTAATTACTTTGAAAAAAAGTTGAAAAATTCAAAGCTAATTAGACAAAACCAAAATTTGCACTGAAAAAGTCTTTTTGTCTTAAAAAAAGCTTTGCCCAAAAAAAAATTCATAGAATGTTCTGATAACTTTGGGTGTTTGCTATCATGACAAATCTAAATCTGCAATGGATTTGTAGATAACCAGCTTTTTGGATCAGCCTGGATAAAAACAAATTTGTTTGATTATTTTTCTAATTTTGTAGTTACAGATCTAGACTCTAGATACCAAATTTTTTTTAATATATCCAAATCAACGTACGTTGGGTCATCTACATTGCATTTTTCCAGCGCATCAGTAGCTTTATCGAACACTAAAGTGATGTAGCCGTAGTTGTACTCTGCCTGTTGCATCTCATTCACAAAAGCTCTGATGGATACATAGTTGGTGTCTAGTGACAGAGTTCTAAAAACTGTTTTCGTTAACCATTGTTCGCCTTTTAAAGCCAAAAAAGTGGAGTGCCACCAGGTGGGATCGAACCTGCGCACCATTTTTATAGGGCAATACTTTTTTCTAGCGCAAAAACACTTTTTCTAGCGCAGATTTTTGATTGTGTCGAAATATATGTTTCATTGGTCTTATTTTATTGTAAAAAGCTTTTATTATTTTTTTAGCTGCTTTATCGGAATGTGCGCACTCATTGAAGAAGAACGCCGTGTGCGAAGAAGTTCAGCTACAAAATATGAAGAATGGAAAACCTTTCAAGATGAGGAATCCTTTGCTGTGTGGTTCACCAAGGAAAAGGTGAACTGGAAGATGTAAGTGATTATTTATAGCTCATTAAAATATTAATATTACAATTTTAGAAATCGATCAAGGGACTTAGACAAAAACAGGACCGATGAATATCGATGTTGCTTCGCTCATTTTTATACCATTTAAAACACAAACGCTTATCCACTGCGCCACCCATGATGATTATTTTGAGCTCAATGGCTTACTAACATCTCCACACCATCCCCCTTCCACTACCCCTTTCATATTACAGTCGACTGTCTGAATTTATTTCGGTTTTAGCGGAAAATTTATTTAGGATATAATGTCAAAAAACAGATTTTCCCTGGGTCTCTTCTTAGGTCCTACTCAAGGACCAAGCTGATTTTCAAAAATAAAAAATCTGCACCAACTTTTTTAACAACCTACCGTATTTCCTCTAAAAAAGGCCCCCTCTAATAAGGCCCCTCAACTTTGAGGACCTATATCTCAGCCCAGAGTCAATTTTTTGAAAAGCTGTTTATTGCGTTTTCTTAACTCCCACGAGCTCTACGGATTCCGCTTTTTAGATTTTTAATTTTTATCCGAAAATCTCCAGATCGACCTCAAAAATTCCCTATTTTCGAGGGGCTGAAAAATAAGGCTCCGGGGGCCTTATTAGAGACAATACGGTATTACTGAATAAAAAAAACCCCACTCTTCCATAACACAATGATAGCTGTTGCTTCTGTTGGTGGCTGGCAATGAACTTGCATTCAAAGCAACGGCCATGGTCAAATGCCCGAAAACACAAGCCAGCACAGCCAATAGACAGGAACTGAACATTTTTGTGAGTCTGGAAAGCAAAAAAAATATTGCTGGCGCCTTTTCACAAATAAAACAAAAAGTATGGTTGAGGTGTGTTTCGGACCATTGTTGTTTCTGAGAAGAAGGAGGAGCAAAATACCAAAAAATTAAATGAATCAGGCCGGGAAACATATGTATTATTGTTTTGTTTTGATTCGTTTGCTTTCAGCTCCTTTATTGTACGTATTTTTTGCTGTACGAAGAAGTGAAGCAGAAAAAAGCAGTTGTTGTAGAGAAAGTAGTTTGACCCTAGCGCTTTTTTGTCTTGGTCACTTTGATTATTTTTGGGAGAGGAATGTGGAAAATTTCCTCAGAATTTCGTAGAAATTTCCCAAACCAAAATTGATCACCAGATGAGGTCATATAGAAAAATTTGACTCCTCGGATTGGATCATATTGTGAAAAAAAGCTTCTGCAGGATCAGACCATCGAACAAATTCAACCTCCAAATCCAAAATTGGATGAGGAAAACTGTGATTATACAGTTGACTCTGGATATAACGGACCTCAAAAAGTTCGTTCCCGCCTAGGGTCCATAGTGACCGCGCTTCTTAAAATTTGGACGGCGTCCCGTCCCCGTCTTAGACGTTTTTGACCGGCCGTCCAACCGGCCGTCTGAAATTTTTTTCTAACGGCCGGCCGTCCAATATTTCGCCGTCTTGCTGAAATTTTCGCCGGCCGTCTGCCGGCCGTCCGATTAAAATTTTCTAACACCGGCCGTCCGCCGGCCGGCTCAAATAGCGAAAAAGGTTCTGTGACAAATTTTTTTACTTAAAAATTGATCTTTATTGAAATAATTAAGAAACTTAAGAAATATATATCGAGTTATATGTCAGAAGTGTTCGAGACTTTAAGAGTTCTTCGTTGATACTCACTCTTCTTCCTTCCGCATGCATTGTCATTATGGAAAAGATCCTTTCAGCAGCACCAAACGAAGCAGGAATTATCAAAATATCGATTGCTAACTTTTTTATCGGTCCATTTGGCTGAACTTTTTGTTGTTTTAGAAATAGTTAGTGTCTTTACCTCGTTTGTCCAAAACGTCGCCTCTTTTTTATTGGAATAGATGTTGTTGTGAACAAAGGAATTGATTACTTTGACGGAGATTCTTCAGAAGAAACACAACAGCTATTTGAAAAATATCTCGATGAATTGAGAAACAAACTTCGAGATCGTAAACGTTTGAATAAAAAGCTTTTTGTGATTAGTTATTATACATGTTGAATGAAATAAACATAGGTTTTCAACATAAAAAAACAAAAAAATTATTTTTCCAAAATTTGTTCGGTATAATGAAGGACGGTCTCAGACGGACCGGCCGTCGGCCGTCCCGTCCGAGTTTGTCGTTGCCGGCCGTCTGCCGTCTTGGATGTTTTAAGCCGGCCGTCCGCCGGCCGGCCGCTCGGACGGCGGGCCCGGTCGGACGGGCGGTCACTATGCTAGGGTCTGACACTTTTTTAGCCCGCTTTTTGAAGCCTTTTACCAGTTGTCTTTGGCTAGTCTAGTCCAAAACATCGCGAGGATTACGATTTTACCAATTGTTTCTGAAAATCACAATAGTTTTGACATACAGGGTGCGTAAAAAGTTCTGACAACTTTTTTAAACTCAAAACTTTTATTGTTGGTAACATAACATCAAAAAACAAATAACACCACGAGCAAGAGCGAAGAATTTTGAACAAGATAGCTGCATCACTTTTCAATATAGCCGCCATTTGCTTGGACACATGCATTCAATCTTCTTCGCCAATTATCCACCACCGAGGCGAGCACTTCTTCGTCGATTTTTTCCCATGCTTCTTGCAGTGCGGTCTTGAGTTGAGCGATTCCCCTACGGCGTCTGTTGTTCACTTTTGCTTCCAGAATACCCCAGATTGAGTAGTCGAGCGGATTGAGATCAGGACTGTATGGCGGCCACTGCTTCACATCAATGAATTCCGGCAAATTGTTACGGCACCACGCTTGAGTCTCACGAGCCTTGTGCGCAGGAGCAGAATCCTGAAACGAGGTGAAAGAAAGGAATTGAAAAACAAACCTGCTGAAAACACCAGTGACGACGTCGAAAATGTATTCTTGCCCACGGCAGCAGCGCTTCTCCCAGGATTTTTTCACGATAATTGGCTCCATTCACTTTGACGCCTTCTTCGACGAACACCAGAGGAGTCTTTCCAGTCGACGTTATCCCCGCCCAGACCATGACCGATTTCGGATGAGCGATTCTGCCAACGATTCTTCCTTTTGCGCTTGCCTCGCCGATGTCCTTTGCAATGATCCGCACGTTCTGCTTGTTGAACTTTTCTTCCACGACAAAAAGCTTTCATCCCAAAACACGATCGATTTGTGCGAACCACGCTGGAACCGTCGAAAAAGCGTTTGACACCTGAAACATTTTGTTTAAATCAAAAACCAAAACTGAATCCCTAACCTCTCTTTACGAATATTTTTCTTGTTCTCGTCCAAATGCTGCGCTTCTTGGAGCTTGTACGAGTAGCTTTTGAGATCTTGCTTCACAATGTTTCGGACACTCCTTCGCTGATTCCTTCGACTCTTGCCATTTGTCTCTTTGATCTCTTCGGCTTGCGACGGATCTTCTCTGATACGGCGAATGATAGGACAGTCCTTGCACTTCTTGGTCTTCCGCTTCTTTAACGATCTTCAAGTCCCCAGCTCATTGAAGCGCTTCAGAATTCGATGCACATTGATCTTGTCCAAATGAAGTTCCCTTGCAATTTCCGTGATAGTCTTCCCTCTTTGACGCATTCGCACTACTTCAATTCGCTGTTAGTTGGGTGCCATGATTTCTGGAAAAACAAAAAAGTAAAACAACTATCTTGTATGGAATTTAACATGAGAAAAAATGGTAAAACCGTTTTCCTCATAAAACGAAATATGGTTAAAAATTTTGAGTTTAAAAAGTTGTCAGAACTTTTACGCACCCTGTATTTTCAAAAA
>JAMRYI010001344.1:0-30196 GCA_029231635.1 Ditylenchus weischeri
AAAGTTCACTCTTCTCATCCGACGGCATTCCCATGTCAGATGTCCGCTGCAAAAGAAATGATCCAGTACCAGGTTCTACTGTCAAACATGGAGGAGGGTCGTTATGGTTTGGGGCTATTTTCTTCGGTTTTTTAAATTTTCTCTTGCATTTTTTTGTTGATGTTTTCAGCTGCTTTGAGGGATGGTGTCGTTCCTCTGGTTCACGAAGGCAAAATGAACGCTGAGATCTTTTAAGGGCATTCTGGACGACAACATGATTCAGCATCGCCAGTTTGCCTCTCAAACGATTGATCTTCAGCAGGATAATGACCCGAAGCACGCCTCCAAGCTCCTGAAGAAGTGGTTCATCGACAATAACGTGGAGGTTCTCAAGGCTGCCGCAGAGTCCGGACTTAAATCCTAATGAGCACCTGTGGGAGCATCTGACGCAAATTCGCACACGCACCTACTCGAAGACAAGCGACTTGTTCAAGGCTCTTTGTGCAGAATGGAAGAAAATCAGTTTGATGTTTTAATGAAATTGGTTGACTCCATGCCTGCTCGTTGTGCTGCTGTTGTTGCGTCCAAAGGGTTTGCGACGAAATATGAGTGTTGAATAAAGCGATTTCAATTATTTGTTGCTTCACATTTTCTCTTTACGGATAATCAAAGGTGTTACATTACTTTTGTCCGCCCAAAATGGACTAGTCGTGAAAAAGTGGCTGTAGAATGAAATTGTGCCTCAAGAATGAATTTTTGCAGAATCATGTTCCTTGCTTAAAATACACTTAAAATGTTTTTGCTGACAAAATTTGCCAGGAGATACTAGAATCCTTACCAAAACTTAGATTTTTGTACAACTGTTACATTATTTTGTCCGCTAATGTATGTGAGAATTCACTTCAAATAAAATTTGATTTTGTGGCAACTTGACCCTTTTGTAATTCAACGTGGAACTTTTAGGCTTTCTGTCTTTTCGTGTCATACAGGTTCGTTTCTCGATCCTTTCAATCTTTACGCAGCCTGTTCGTGCCTTTTGACTGTGCAGTTTCATACAAAATTCAAAAATTTTGCAAATTTTCAATTAAAACAACTCTATCGTACGTAAAATCGTCTAACAAGTCCTGTTTGATGGGAACAAAACTACGATTTTACCTACCCGACCCTTGAGCGAGAAGTGGGTAGCAACTGGGTAGGTGGATATCCACTTGATGGCCTGAAAATGAAAAGTTAGTCAAACTTAGTCAACCCCTTAGAATCACTCAGATCCATATCCACAGTGACCAAACCAGGTGGTCGTCCACTTAAATCGAATTTTTTTACGTTTTCGAGTTCCACAACAATTTTTCTGCACTAATTCGAGCTGAAGATGGTTTGACAATGATAAAATCACGTTTTATCAAGAAATTTTGAGTTATCGTAAATTATTGATTTTCTAAATCAAGAGTTTGCAATAACTCAAATTTTTCCATAAAACATGATTTTACCACTGTCAAACCATTTTCACACAAAGTTAATGACTCATTTTCTGAACCAAAAGCATATCTTCCGGTGTTCCACAAGGAAGCGTCTTAGGACCGATTTTATTCTTAATATATATAAACGATCTACCAAAATCACTTCCAAAAGAAATAGAAATAAAAATGTACGCTGATGATGTAAAAATCTATTACAGCTACAAGTTAGAGAAGCAATCAGATTTGCTTGAAATAGTATAAAGTAGTATAAATACTTGGTCTGATCAATTGGGTTTAAGAGTGGCCTTCGAAAAGTGTATGGTGCTTTATTTTGGCAAAACAAATCCTAGAAAAATTTACAAAATTGGTTCTAATCCTATTTTAGAAGAAAGTACTGTTAGTGATTTTTAACTAATTTTTAATTTTTAACCCAAATTTGAAATTCAAGGAGCATTACTTAAAAATTATTAAATCTGGGAACGGATTATCCTACATGATCTTACGCGTGCTTAAAACAAAAGACTTAAAAACACTGATTTTAGCTTACAAAACTTATATTCGTCCCCAACTAGAGTACTCGACTGTCGTATGGAATCCTAAGCATAAACAAGACTCCGATAGCACAGAAAAAGTTCAAAAATTTTTTACGAAAAAAGCTCTTATCAAAAGTGGTTATAACAAATATCTTTCCTATGAGCAAAGGTTAAAAGTTTGTGGTTTGAAAACGCTTTTTGAGAGGCGACTTGTGTTTGACTTGATTTACTTTTCAAAATTTTTAATAATCATACAAATTCAAGACTCTCTTCTTTTCTCATATTTCTTATCCCAGCCGAGTCGTTTACTCATGAAAACTTTTTTTCGAGAACAATAAGTCTGTGGAACAAAATTCCACCTGCGATCTTAATGTCCAAAAACAGTCTTGAATTCAAGTTAGCTTTGAAAAAAATTGACCTTACCCGAATAAGTAAAGCTTTTTAAAGCAGCTTTTCCTTATTCTCCTTAGACGTGTTAAAATATGTATTGCAATATTGTTAGGGAATCAGATTATTGAGAAGGAAAAAATGTTTTTTTGTTGTGTTGCAAATTGTAAGTGCACTACGAGTGCCTATTTGTCCAATAAAGTTAAAGTTAAAAAGTTCAGCATGCTCGAATTAGGGCAGAAAAATTGTTTTGGAACCCGAAAGCGTGAAAATAAATTTTTTTATCCAAGTGGACGACCACTTGCTTTGGTCACTCTGGATGCAGTTCTGAGCGATTCTAAGGCGTTATGTAGATATTGATGGTTCGAATCAACCTGGGCGCATACCTTTTTTTACCATAATTTTAGATTTAAAAAGACAGCGTTTGAATTTTCAAAAGCTTCAGGTCATTTGGGTGAATATACCTCTACTTTGGAGTTACCTGGATACCAAGCTGTACATGTGGTAGCCATCCCAGGTTTGGGGTTGGGTAGGTAAATCGCACTTTTGGTCTTAACAAGCCGAATTACTCACATTTTTTTTAGTTTGGAAAAATAAATTACTTATTTAAATTAAGAGAGGGAAAAGCCGCAGGGAAAATAAGACTTGGTAAGGCTTTACCTCCATTCGGATCTTGCATGGAAAAATGCATAGGACTCTTTGTATGGGACTCTCATAGATACAAATTTTGTACCCTTCATGAATTTTAGCAGCCAACAAGTGCAGAAACGTCTTCAATCGAAGAATCTATCGAAAATCAGCAGGTGAAAGTTTGTCCTCTATATTGATTTCGGGGAGATGAATACTTTTTTACTTATAAAAGTTTTCAGATAAGCAAAAACTCGATCGAAGGACGATTAGCGTACAAGCAGACTCCACTAGTGGGCCACTTCAAATGCTGCAGCATAAAAAGACCGTCTTCTCAACCGACACTCAACCAAATTCAAGAAAAAAATGCTTCGAAATTCTAGGCGTTTTGTTTGTCTTTGACTTAACAGTAAACTGACTTTTGAAACCCCGTGATCTGTGACTTCAGGTTCAAAAGTTCAATAAAAGGCGCAAATTCAAAGGTGTCACAAAAGTAGACAAACGCCTTCACGACCAAAAATATTCCGCCCGAGTGGCCTTTTAGAGAAAATACTGCACAGGTTTAATGGACGTTGTTCAAATGATCATGACCTTTAATTTGCTAGAGACGCAATCATGTTCGTCACAGCAGTTATAACGATGAATCTGGTGATGGTAGTGCCCGAAGTGATTCGTTGGCTTGGCGAAGACAGATGCACTGGAGTGATCAAAAATTCAATTATCTCGTTTCCAGCTCAAAGTTATGCAGAACTTGTTCCAGTCGCTGTTTTCTTGCTCCGATTATTGATATTCTCTGTGGCTAGTGTGATAACGTTTTTGGTTTGAGAACAAGAAGCCAGAAAGACGGATCTAGTGATTAACGCGTGCTTTTTCGAATGTCTATCCAATTACAAGGTATTAAAAGAAAAATTTTATGTGTCAAACATTTTCTTTCAGCATGAGGAAGAAAGAAGGCGCAACGTCGACACAAGAGAAAAGGTAAACACTGACTTTTGATCAATTTTTGGTAGAATTTATGGCTGAGGAAACTTGACAAAACGAAGTTGCCAGATTAGAACTCGCTAAACATAGCTTTGCCTTGAAAAAACAGCGTTATGATATAGCGTTAATCAATTTTTTGGATGAAACTCACGCTTCACAAATTTCATTTCGTCGAATTTCTATCTGTTAAATTTTCGTTTTGGCAATATTTGTTGTTGCTGTTTTTCATAGACAAATTTATCAGTGATTGTGGTATTTTACACATAACGACTCTCATGCTTGTTCGAGAAGAATTTGCACATTGGCTAAAGCGGCATTCATCTAGCCTTTCATTCAACTTATTTTGATTGATTGACACTTCCTCGAAAAGTAAAGATCTTAAAATTATACTAAAGTCAAACCTGCCCACTATGGCACCCCCGCACTATGGCACCCTCTCTATTATGGCACCTTTGCTCGGTCCCGCCGATTTGCCTTATGTCGTATAAGGCTACTATGGCACCTTCCAAAATTCGACCCTCTCCACTATGGCACTAAAATTCTAGAATCCAATTGGAATAAAGCGGTCGATACTATGCTCATTTTCAAAAACTACTTTAGGAGATGTCAACCCAAAAGCGCAAGCGAGTCGACTTCACTCTGAAGCAGAAGAAGGAGATCATCGATGCCGCGAAGGATGAGCCCAATCAGACATAGCTGGCCAAGATCTTCACCAACAAGTGGGGCAACTGTCGACAACTGCTCTGCTCATCCATCAGACGTCGAGCTGGACAACATTCAGGTGGCATTCTTCCCTCCTCCTTCCTCCTAGGCTTAAGGGTCTTGATCGTCTTGCTCGCCTAAATGATCGATTTTAGCCAATGGACCAAGGAGTCATCCAGAATCTGTAGCTGCACTACAAGAAGCTCCTTCTGCGTCGTCGAATCGCTGCCATGGAAGCAGGACTCTCCTTCAAGTTCGATCTACTTGCCGCACTCAATCTCGCTCCTCGGGAAGCTTGGAACAAGGTGACGCCCATGACGATCAAGAACTCTGGAACCAAGTGCCTGAAGATCAGCGAATGAACGAAGACGAAGAGATCGAGCTGGCTGACTTCCTTGAAGCTAATGATCGACTCGCAACGGATGGAATCTTCACTCTGGAGGAGATAGCCGAGGAAGTCATTCGAAGCGAAGACTCAGGTGACGACGACGATCCCGAGCTTGCCATCGAGGAGAAGGTTTCGTTCGTGGAGGCGCAACGATCAGCGATCAGAGTTCGACAATATCTGGAGCAGAATGGCAGCAACCGCGAAGCGATGAAGTCCTGCAGCGTGATCGACGACGCGATTCAATCTAGCCGCCAGAAGAAGATGCGCCAGCCTACCATCCAAGAGAGCTTTGCCGCACATCAACACGGACATATGGACAATGAAGACAGCGAAGAAGCCTAGTGGAACTGATATGCTAGAGAGGCTTCCATTAGTTGCTTTTATCACGGAATAAAACATTGTTGATAAAAACCTCTGTACTATGGCACCCTCTATACTATGGCACCATCGCCCGGTCCCCAGGGGTGCCATAGTAGACAGGTTTGACATATTATAATTAGATCTTGCGGAGATCTTGCAGTTTGAAAATTAAATCCTACAGTTTTTCTCTAAAGCTAGACTCTAGCTTGATCAATAGAGCAACTATTGAACTAATTGACAAGGTAAATACCCTAACTCATTCTCTGCTTCCAAACAAGTAGGAATAGCCGCTTGCTATTATTTCTCTCTAAATTTATTCCCCTTTTTTTCTTCTGCTACTTCTTCCTTCTTCTCTTTGCTAAAATGCCACCTAAGAAAGAGCCTAAAAAGCGTTTGGATTCGGCTAGCCCTGATTGCACCGACCCCTTGCAAATTCTGGCTACTATTCCGCCGGACAACCCGCTATTCCCACTCATTTCGCTGCTTACCGGTATGGTCTCCCAGCAGCAAAAATTGCGGGAAAAAATGTCCAAACAGCTTGACCTGCTTCAACATGGACCAACTAACCTGACTACTCCCGACACTCCTACTTTTGAAGAAATTGAGCGCCGACGATCTGCTGTCCTTTGTGGTCTACCTGAGTCAAAGTCTCCACTGGCTTTTGACCGCTGGCAGGATGATGCTAATGCTGTCAACTGTATTCTGCGCTCTGCTGGTGTTGAAAGTGGTACCCGCATCTATCGTCTTGGAAAGTTCTCTACTGATCTGAACCGGCCGCGCCTTATCAAGCTTATTTTTCCTGCTTCTTTCTACCAGCGACAAGTCCTGCAGGGTCAAAAAGAATTCCGGTCAAATCCACTCTCCCCTCATTCCAACATTTTTATTCGGCCATCTTTGACCCCTGAACAGCGCAAGGCAGAAGCTGAACTCCGACAAGAATGCCGTGAATTGAACAAAAATGAAACTACTCATAAAATCTACAAAGGTAAAATTGTGCCCATATCTGCCAACACTTCTGGGGGAAACTAATATGGAATCACGGTTTAAAGGCCCTATATTTTAATTCTCGGTCAATCAATAACAAACTGAATGAATTTCATCTTCTATTGCAAACCCACGAGTATAACATAATTATCCTAACCGAAACCTGGCTGTCCCCTAAAACCCCAACTTCACTTTTTTGCCCTAATCCAAATTATAATGTTTTTCGCCAAGACCGAAGTAAGAAGGGTGGTGGTGTTGCCATATCAGTTTCTTCTTTTATTACTTGTAGTACTGTGAAACTAAAACCTATTGAGGGTATTGATATGATTGCAATTGATTTGATTAGTGAAAAAGCTACTATACGTTTGATTGCTGTTTATATTCCTCCTAATTTTTCCTCCTTGCCACTGGACAAATTTTTTATATTGATGTCTGAGCTAGTTTTATGTAGCCACCAAAAAATAATTATTGGAGATTTTAACCTTGCTAATATCCCCTGGCCCACTTCTCCTCACCCCACAAATTCTCCAAACAAAAATGAAAAAAATTTCCTTTCTTTTACCGATACATTTAAGCTTACCCAACTAATCAATTTCCCAACTAGAAAAAACAATCTGCTTGATCTTTTGCTTACTGAAAACCCTAATTCAATCTCTTGTTTGAAATCTTTGCCACCCTTTGTCTCTTCTGATCATCTTCAGGTCTCTTTTTCCCTCCAATTTTTTACGCCAAAAGATTGGAGGGAAAAAGTGTTACATTTCCGACTGGCCGATGTTAATAAAATGAACAACTACATAATGCAGTCTGTCCCCCTCCTGTTGTCCGGAGCATCCATCGATGAGCTTTATTGCCTGCTTGTTGCTACTGCTAAAAATGCACTAGCCTTTTCGTTCCCACCAAAAAAATCAATAACATCCGTCTTCCTTCTTTTATTCTTTCTCAGATGCAATATAGGGAAAGGCTTTGGTCAAATATATCAAACCCTAACACTCTGAAAAAATACCACAAAACTACGCTTTCAATCCGATCAGCTACGCTAAAATATTTTCGAAATAAGGAAAAAAAGCTGCTTGGAAACAAAACAACTAAGCAAATTCATGACTACATCGGAATGCACACAAGCTCCAAAAACGCCAAAATTCCAGCACTAGATTTTAACAATAATACATTTTTTGAAAATACTGATAAAGCTAATATCTTTGCTAATTATTTTTCTTCTGTGTACTCTCTACCTGAAACAATTCCCCATTGCGCCCCTCTTTCTTTCTCTGGAATCAGTTATATTGACATAAATGAAGCTGAGGTGTTTGATATACTTGAAAAGCTATCAAGCAAACATAACCATTCACCTGATTCTATCCCCTATGTTTTTCTAAAAAAATGTTCAGTTGCTATTACTAAGCCGGTAACGAATTTGTTTCGTTTTTCAATGATGAGTGGGTCTATTCCAGTTTACTGGCAAATAAGCTCTGTCGTCCCCATACCCAAAAATACAATCGCCTGACCCAAAAGACTATAGACCTATAAGCCGGACCTGCTCTTTGTCAAAAATACTTGAAAAAATTGTACACAAGAATTTGCTCCAATATTTTCATCAAAAAAACGTTATCCCTGAATATCAGCATGGATTTTTACCAAACACGTCTGTTACTGGGCAGCTCGTTGAAACTTTGGATGACTGGTCATCTGCTTTTGAAAACCATTCGTGTGTTGATGCAGTTTATTTTGATATCTCAAAAGCCTTCGATAAAGTTAACCATTCTAAGCTGCTAGCCAAACTTTATAACAACGGGATTTCCGGCAGTCTTCTAAAATGGATAGAAAATTTTCTATCCAATCGCACTTTTAGTGTTCAGGTTGAAAACTCAGTTTCTGACTTTAAGATGGCTACAAGTGGGGTCCCGCAAGCAGTGTTTCCAGTTTTCGGCCTGTTTTGAAAAAGCATAGTTATATAGGCAAAAAAAGTCCGCCAAATAAAAAGCCGAGAAAGTTTTTCAAATTAAATATGCCGCGAAAAAAGCCGAGAAGTTCAATCTGCTTTTTTAAAACTATTGTGTTGGCATATTTTTTTCTTCGGCTAAAAAAATTGCGGGAAAAAGCAGAAAAATTATTTCTGTTTTTTTGTTACTTGAGTTTAGCCGAGAACTTTTTGCCAATTGCAAACCCATATGAGAAAATAACTATGCTTTTTTCAAGTTGCGAAAAAGCATAATTATTAATTATGCTTTTTCTAAATCATGAAAAAGCATAGTTATTTATTATGCCTTACAAATCATGGAAAGCATAGTTATTAATTATGCTTTTTCCCCAGGTTTCTGTTCGTCCGAACAACTATGCTTTAAAAGTGAGATAACAGAGCATGATAAAAGGATAAAAAAGATGAACATGACTAGTACTATACTAGGGTCCTAATTATATCGTATTTCTGTATATATGTTAGCCGAACGAAAGCCAAGAATCTTGGCTACACACATTGTACTCGTATTCAACCATACACTCAGGTGGTACTAACCAAGCATGCACTTCAGTGGTCCTATCCAACCATACATCTAGGTGGTCTTTTTCAACCTTATACTTAGGTGGTCCTATCTATGTTGTACACCGATCAAGCTGGTAGCATCTAGCTGGCTCGATCCATCCTTGATATCCAAGTGCTCTTATGGGCGGTTTATGTACGAAAATAATACACTTTTCAAGTGGAGTACCTCAATACGGGTAGGGTCCAAAATTTTTCGATTCTCGTATTGATCCGGCCTATCCTAAGAGTTAAGTGAAAATTAAAGATCATAAATAGAAAGAAGGTATTTAAATTTATTACACTCTCCGCAATAACATTTATTCAACAAGGCGAAACAATACAAATCAAAACAAGTGCGAATAAATGGTTGAAAATACTTTTGACTTCTTAGAGCTGACCATGAAGCTGTCCGTAATTGAGGTAGACAATTAGCTGATTTTTGAGTAGAGTAGCACCCGTTCTATTTCTGCGTCCTTTTGTGCCCATCTCCGCTTGCGAGTATACACGCTCTACAGTAGACGAAGACGCCGGCACGGAGAATGTCTCGATCATGTAGTCGATAATATGCTTGTTAAACTGAAAATTTGTTGGGTAAATGAAACATTAAAAGAAGTTTGTATTACCTCCGTACTTATGTCGACTAAGGTAAGAATCGGGTTGAGATTTTGACGACCACAGGACTGCATAGTTTGAAGACGTCCAACCAACTCGATTACTGCTGAGCGATTTGATGGAGTGTTTCCCTGTTCTCTATCTTCTCCGATCGCATTTTCCACTCGAAGATCTTGAATAAAATCAGCTCTCTTTTTTTGAAGGAAGGACTGCAACGAATTGACTACAAGAATAAGATTTTCCTTGATGACAACTTGTTCAGGCGGACGAACTGGTGAAGGAGGAAGCTGAAAACATGTCGCGCTATATCGAGAGTACGCTCTCTCATTCTCGAACGGAGAAAAAGCGCACTATAACGAGAGAGCGCTATAGCGGAGGTATGCTTTTTACATATTAAAATTAAACCAAGCAAATAACCGAGCAAAGCTCACTATACCGAGACGGGACTGTACAAAAATTTTAGACATGGCGCTGAGCGCGAAAACCATGGTCCTTTAACTTTCCACGGATACTTGTTGATCAATGCAATGAACATTTTCAGGAATATTGAGCAATGCCAACAGAAACCCGGTGTGTATAGGGCCAAGGAAGCAAATTGGTAAATTTTTTTAAATAATGTGAAAAAATATGCAGTCGACTCCCGATATGCTAGAAATCCCTCAAGTTCGATCCCTCGATATGTCTGACACTTTTTTTTCAATTTCAATTTTCGAAAACTTTTGCCGAACGTGATTCGTCAGTCTCATCATCATCTCCTCGTCTTTTTGATGAAATTGTGCGTTTTTCAAAAAAACGACACCTTTTTCTGATAAGACTGACAAATTAGGCAAAATTTTTTAAAAATTAAGGTAAAAAAGTGTCGGACCCAGTGAGGGGTCGAACTTGCGGGGTCGCCACCATATTCAAAGTCAACTGTAGCTCACATTTGTGTGTACTTCAAGTAGGGGATGTCACATATTTAAGGATGGGGAGGACATCTACCTGGAATGCCTCAGTGAATCGCCCATGTTTGTACAAGCACCTCTTTATGCCGAATTCAACAAAGATCATTTGGCTACTGTTTACAGACTTCCTCAAAGTAGATTTTTGTTCAGAAGCACATTTAGCGTGTGTATTTCACCATTTGTGTGTTTGTAGACATGAGGATCAAGGTGTTCGACAAGCCCACCTTTGACAGACTCGTATCAGAAGCTACTGCTCAAGGCTACAACTCTGTCTACACTCTTCTGGTTGGTCTTTTTCGTTAGGTGTACAGGGTGGCGCAAATTTTTTTAAAATTTTAAAATGGATGTAACTTTTTCATTTTTTACGTGTCAGCGAGATCTTTTTTTTGTTTGATTTCTCAATGTAGGACGTTTTGTTTAACACCACGTGTGCATGCAAAATTTTTCATTTTAGGGACGAAAAATGTTATTTTAAGCAAATAGAAATTTTTGCTGCGTTAGAAAGCTATGGTGGGCATGGTATAAGGTATGGTATGCAAGATATGAAAGTCGGCCCTAAATCTAGCTGCAGTGTTGCCGTAGATTAATTCTTTGAGGTCTTGCTTGTAATAATGCCCCTAAAACAAAAAAACTCAAAAGCAAACATAAACAAAGGCGCAACGCATCTCCTTGCTATAGCTGCCATCAAAAAATGTATCATACCATCGCTTGATATAAGCTGTATCTTGCGCGTTATTTGATTTGTGTGGTAATCTCTCTAAACTTAACGTTTTTCAGGCGATGTGCACACTGCGAATAAGCCTAGTCAAGGGTTGGGGAGAACAGTATCGCCGACAAACCATCACAGCCTGTCCATGTTGGCTGGAGGTGCAGTTGCCGGAGCCTCTGCAAGTACTCGACAAAATACTGATGACGCTGGGTGGGCCACTCAACGACGAGATCCACAGTTTTACATAGTAGTCAAAAATATATATATTCGGGTATAATTACACATTATGTTAAATTTTTTCGTTTTATTTACTTTTAACAATAAATAATCTATACTTCTAAAAAATACTTTTCCTTACACTTTCTATCAAACAGTCAAACTCAAGAATTAGTTCTCCGTAAACATTTTACATGTGAAATTGCTTAAAATTGCACAGTGTTTTTCACCACATACAAGAAAACTTACCATATATCCTATAAGAAACGCCAACCCCTTCCCTAACCACAAAATTGTGCTTATGGCATTGTGTTTTGACCCATTTTTTAAATTCTCTGGCAACAGTTTTGCATTCCCGAAAAGGGTTGTCGGGGGATGTTTTGTTTCGAACCGACGACTAGTTGCTGGGTTTGTGAGCACTTTTTCAAGAGGTTGTAAAATCTTCATATTTAGCGTTAAAGAAATTCTTTTTGACAGTTTTGCACAGAAAGGCAATATCTACAAAAATGTTCAAAATGAATGTCTTAAACTAGGGTTTCTTTTGTTTCCGGACAGAAAAGATTTGGAAAGTTAGCCGGAAAGAACTTTCGGGTTGGCGGTGAGAAATCGGACAGAAATAACAAGGGATTGTGCAGGTGGTAGTATACAGTTAACTGTACAGTTAACTGTACGGTTATCTGTAGTTAACTGTTTCAAACTTACAAATTTTTGGTAGGTTATGCAGGCCGGAGTAGGTTACCGTGGTAACTTACCGTCTAAATAACCATAGTGAAAACGCATAAAAACGAGGTGTAACACGGGTTCGGCCCACAGACAGTTTCTCTTCTCCTGTTTTTATTTCTTTCCATTTTTTGGAAAACTTTCCGCGTTCTTTTCTGTCTGGAAAGTTTTCCGGAAAACTTTCCGGAAGGATTTCCATGCAGCAACCCTATCTTAAACGCTAAAAATGAAGATTTTACAGGTTGTTACACTTTTCGACCCTGAAATGGCGCAATGACACACCTTCTAAAATTAAAACTTTCTAAGATCCGTTTTTTTGTCACTTCTCTAACACTAGCTAAACAATAAGCACATATGTCATTGGTGTGTCTGCCTATCGACCACACAACTATGGCCAGTCACGAGAAGCAGCGGACACACACAAGCATATGTTGTTGTGACGATCACTATTGCTTGCATTCACACACTGTTACCAATAAATACAAGTTTCTCTCATATTCTTTGGTGTATAGAAACATTTTTCTTTCATTTTTTCAATAACTGTGTGGATTGTAGCATGGTTTACGTTTATATTGCAATTGTGAATAGTAATATCGGGAGATACAAAACATATACAGTATTTTTTTAAATTAAAGCACCCCTTCTAATTAACGCACCCCTCAATTTTGAGGGCCTGTATCTCGGGGCAGAGTCATTATTTGGCAGAAATCTTTGTTGCGTTTTTTTCACTCTAATGAACTTCACCGATTCCGCTTTTTAGATTTTCAATTTTCACCCAAAAAATTTTATTTTCAACCATGCGAAAATGTTCAACATTAATTTTCTGAATTCGTAATTATTTGTAAGGTGAAGTTACTTAGCCTAAAATAGGGAGAGAGAAAAAATTACTTGGTAATCTAGTGGTAAAGGAGCGTCGGTCGAAATTGTTACATGTTCTATTCCAAATGCCGGTTTCGCTTTTTTGATGATTTAATTATTAGTTTACTGAAAAATCATCTTGAATATTTTTGCAATAAAAATAGTGTCCCGCGCGCATTCGAACATGTGAAATTCTCATGGCCGGTGATGGGCATGGTCCTTTAAGGTGTTTATTTGGTGTTAAATTGTATGGTGGCTATTTTTTCATAATTTTTTTTACAATTTCTGCGTTTTTACTACCAGTTTTGTTTTTCAAGTTATTAAATTGTCTGATTTTAGTATAATTGACTCTGAAAATATAAAATATGCTGTTGTTAAATTGTTTTCTTGTAAAGTAGCTCATAGTATTGCAAACAAAGTTATATAACATAGGCGTAATCAAGCGAGGCTGAAATATTAAAATTTTCAGTCAGATCAAATACTCGGACTGCTCTTTATTCATTGGTTTTATTTATTCGTAACCCTCAAACTACTAAGTGGGTCTTTTGTACCCATCTAAATTTTTAATTTTTTTAATAATGCAGGTTTTACACATTTTTTTGTATCAAAGCAAGTGATACCTCATTTGAAAGCTTATTTATTGCTTTATTTAGCAGTGTGTGTATTTTATCAGAAGACTTTCTCAGCTTTGATTTAAAGCTAAAGTTAGTAACTCACTCATTTTTTCTGAAAGTGTTTATCTTATTTATGAGAAAGTACAGGGTGTCCCACCAATTTTTAGGATTTTAAAACAGACACTTAGATTACTAAATTTTGAGATATTCTGGTGTTCTTTTGCTTGTTCGATAGCTCGAGCTCCGGGAAAATTTTTGGTCTTTACAGAAGTCTGATAACTTAAAAATAAGTAGTGTAATGTCAGATTTTCAAAAAACAATTCTGTAAAACGCGGTTTGTAGCTCTTGAAGTATAATATAAGTTAGCACTGAAATCTTGTTGGAGCGCTGAATCCTAAATTGAACTTTTGACCAGTTATAGTGATGAATGTATCCCCCTAACCTGCCCATTTTTGCACCTGACTTTCGTTAAACACTTATACCCTTTTTTTCATCATCAGTAAACAAATAATAGATTGTTGCAAAGGCCAAGAAGAGGGCTATCAGATCGTGTATGATGTATTGAAAATAATAAAATATGTTAAAAAAACCATTTAAAAAAAGGCCGGATAATTATCTGGCAACCTCATATTTCGCAAAAATCGACCTCCAACTTAAAAGGCCATTTTACACTACTTATTTTTGAGTTATTAGGCTTCTGTAAAAACCAAAAAATTTTCCCGGAGCTCGAGCTATCGAACAAGCAAAAGAACATCAGAATATCTCAAAATTTAGTAATCTAAGTGTCTGTTTTAAAATCCTAAAAATTGGTGGGACACCCTGTACAAATCAAAACCGTTTTGTGAATCATACCGTATTCTCTCTAATAGAAAGCCATGGCCTTCTATTTTTCAACCCCTGCTTTGGGGTGGCCTTCTATTAGAAAGTGGCCTTCTAATAGAGAGTGGCCTTCTATTTTTTAACCTATCGGTTGAAAAATCCCGTTTTATTAGACCGTAGATAAAACTAAAAAAAAAGAAAACTTGGAACAAAAATGTCCTCGTCGAGCTTTGCGAATGTGAGCGGTGTTGCAATGTAGGACAAACTTGTGTAGAATTAAAAGTTGGATTGGCATCATCTATATCAGAATTTCAAAATTCCTTCAAAAAATGCCCTGAATATCGAAATTGAAAAGAAAAAACATCGAAAAAAGTTGATCAGTTATGTATTCCATTTAGATTTTTAGGGCATTTTTGAAGGAATTTAGTAATTCTGATATTGATAATGCCAATCCAACTTTTAATTATGCACAAGCTTGTCCGACATCGAGTTATCGACAAAATATGACCCTGTGGCCGAGCACAAGCCAAAAAGACAACAAGTCAAAAAACAGACAAGATTCTGGGACGGTGCTCCCAAGTCAAATTTTTTTATGAGAAATTGCAAAAAAATTCACATGAAAAGCTAAGATTTGATTAGGAGATCATGGAGAATCAACCGAACAATATCTGAAGTCGCACCGCATAAAGGTTCTCAAATGTTATTTATAATAAAAAAGTCAAAAAAATTCAGTAGGTTCTGCGATTTCAGGACCTGTGGGAGCTACCCTAATGCCACTAGGTCGGGGCTTCGAACTCAAGCGTCAAAAATAAAAGTACAAAACTTTGAAGGGGCATGCTCTTCGCCGATGGGAATATTTTAAAAGGCGGATACCAGTGAAATTCAAACGAGAATTAAATAATGCAATTTTTTGAAAGTGGAACAAAAGTTATGGACCCCCGAACCAAAGACCTACCTTGACAGTCAATCGCCGCTTCCCCACTCAGCCACCGATGCTATCGGATACGGACAATGGTTTTCAATACTTATCACAAAGGTGTACTCAACAAATTTGCATTTCAAAATAGGAGACAGGTCAGTTCGTCCCGTTTTTCAAAACGGTCAGTTCGCCCCGTTTTTCAAAACGGTCAGTTCGCCCCGTTTTTTTTTCAAACCAATAAAGAAACCATTTTTTGTCATGAAAAGTATCTTTGTTATTTCAAAATTTTTTTCTACGAGCCAGTCTCCATAAACCAACAAGCCAAGTGGCAAACTAATATTTGTGATTTTCGAGTAACCCCTGTGCAAACCTTGTTTTAGCATTTGAACATGGTTTGACGGTGGTAAATGTTATCTTGTAAGGTATTTTATGAATTTTATTGATTTCTCTCAAATGAAAATTGGTATCTTCTGACCGTACACCCACTTAAACACTTTTTGAAAAAAAAGAGACTTACTGACTAATTCCGTGAAAAATTTGCGTAATAAAAATGATTAATTTAATTTTTGCAAATCTGTTTTCTGCGTTTACTAATTACTGCGAGCTCTCCTTATAAAGCTTTTTAGATTTTGGTTATTGACCCAAAAATGTAAAAACGACCTTTTATTTTTAGGGGCGAAAACAAAAGAATTACCAGAAACTTTTATCTCCTTTTTCCAAAACCTGCAAATAAAAATTTTATGGTTTATGGAGTATCGAGACTGGCTCGTAGAAAAAATATTTGAAATAACAAAGATACTTTTTATGACAAAAAATGATTACTTTATTGGTTTAAAAAAAACGGGGTGAACTGACCGGGGCGAACTGTCTGTTCTGAAAAACGGGGCGAACTGACCGTGAGGCAAACTGACCGTACACCCACTTAAACACTGTTTGAAAAAAGGAGACTTACTGACTAATTCCGTGAAAAAAAATTGCGTAATAAAAACGATTTCGGGTGTGTGACTCGGTCTTAACACAGGCTTAACAGCCGGCAAGGAGATTCGAACTCGTAAGCTCAGATCTGTTCACAGAACCCTTACCAGCTGCGCCACATCACCACAGTAGGCAAGGAGTTCAAATCGACTTAAATTCTAACTATAATTTTTCTTGTTCGTGTGTCTCAAAACTGAATACTCAACTTTTGAGGCCAATATCGAGCCACCATCTTTAATAGAGCCACCTAGAATTTTAGAATAATAACAATCGCAAACACAATTTTTTTGCATTTTAGGTAGTGAACAAAGAAGTTCATAAATTCCGGAAATTTCCATAACTCTAGCTTTGACCAACGTGGTTATTGTCGTATAAAACCGCGCTGTGTGAAGAAAATTTACGAAAAACCATGTGACTCTGAGTCATGTGGAAATTCTCACCCAGTAACCCAAAATCCATTCACTACTTTAAGTACTTCTATGACGACTTTGTCCGTAGAAAATAATAGTGTAATTCAAAAAATGCTTTCTTGTGCATTTCTTCTGACTGCTATGGTCATTCAAATAATCACTGAAAGAACAAGATCGATTTAAAGTAATCCATACTGCTTCGAATCTATTGAAATTTTTAGCTGGAAACTGCAAAAAGTAAACTTACCGTATCCGCTCTAATTATAAGCCATGGCGTATAATTTTTCAACCTCCCCTCGGGAATGGCGGATAATTAGAGAGTGCCGGATTATTCTTTGACCTACAGCCTCAACCAAAATATATAATACTGTAGATATGAGCACCGCAAAACCCAATGTTCATTTATGAACACTCTAAGCAATAACTAAAAAGATTTTTGTGCAATTAGAAGATCTTTTTTATACGGCCTTGGTTAAATATGGTTACCGATTTCTTGCTTAGTTCCCCTGTTGTTTTTCTTCAGTATTTTGCAATTCATGTTTTAATTTTAAAAGTTTTCTAAGAAAAGGTATCAATGAGTTAGGAACGGATGCCCAATAATTAGGCCCAGCTTGTATAAAGTTTGTCGAATCGGGGTTTTAAACTAGACTTATGAACTTTTTCAAATAATGACCTAGACTATGGCTGTATAATAACTGTAGTTGTATAATAGCTGCAATATCTGCAGGTATAATAGCTGTAGCGTTGTATAATACGGTATAATTTCGGAAGACGATCAAAAAGTAAAATACTTACCAATTGAGAGTTCAGCACAGAGTGCAGATACTTGTATGAAGGAATGCAGTGTGAGATCGTGATATTTCTCTGAGCTTGCATAATTGTCAAAACTTCGTAGAAAGGCAAAAGAACTTGGTGGATTACAGTTAGATACGCTCGCTGGCTTGGATCAGGGCTCATTCCGAGTTGATTGATTCGAGCAAGTTGCATGACCTAGGGACGAAAATTAATGAATCTAGAGTAATTTTTTTATTAAAAACTTGCCTGAGGATATATTTCGAGAAAGCTTCCAATAGCTGGTATCCAGCCACCCCAGCGAGTTGGAGAAGGATAGACAATACGCTTTTTACATTTCCACCGAGTGAAGAATCCAGAATTCCCGTTATGAGTGTAGATCGACGGATTTTGAAAATTAAGTCTTTCATGCTCTGAAATATACACTGAGCCTTTATAATTTAAGATAAAGGAAAGACTTGCCTTAAACGCTGGATGGGTCATCAAATTGTTGCGCAAAGACAGCTCCAGTACATTTTGTAGATTGTGGCAGAAACAGCTAGTGCGACGAGGTACTCTAAAAAGAGAAAAACTTACAGAGGCTTAAGTTTGCAAGATACTCACAGCATTTGCTGAGCGATTGGCATAGGAGTGTAGCAGACTTCTCTATTGCCTTCTTCATCATCTTCCCATTCTTTCTCTTCTTCATCATCTTCATATGAATCATCATCGCTGGCAGAAACTGAAAACTCTGTGGAATTACTCTGACTAATAGAGTCGGGACCCATTCTTACCAGCTGAAGCTAACAGCTTACCAAAGCCCTTGACAAATGCTGAGCCTTGATCAGTCACGAATTTGAAGATAGATCTACATTGAATTCCGCCAGAATTTCTTTTGTTCTCTGAAGATGGTATTCCGCTGTTTGACTCCCCACCAGTGGATAGACACCTAGCACGAACGTTTTCAACACCAGATCTGCTGAGTCCACGACAACCAGATTGATACCGAAATAGCCATGCATAGAAGAATCCGACAATGCATCTGCAACCAGCGTGGGTCTGACATTTAATAAGTGGTCACGAAAACTTGCCTTAATTACTTACCTGTATTTAGTTCCACTCAGCACAGAGATGATTTATTGGTGAACCTTCTTACAAAGTACTTGAAGGCGTGAAGACAAAGTGCTTGAGCTTTTTGGCATCTAAAGGGCTGGTACGATCTGGTACGAAAAAAGTTTAATTGACATACATTCCAAGTATCCGATTCGAGGAGTAATTTGCCCCATTGACGCATATAAGGATGAGTGAAGATATTAAGCGAAAGGCACGGAATTGACAAAACCAACGCAAAAGCTTCGTTAATGGTCAACCTGAAGGATTAATCAATAAAATTTCAAGGAAGAATTTATAGGAGAAACCATACTCTTGCTTCCTTTCTGCCTTTTGCTGCTGTATTATTGCCTTTGATATTTCCTCATGAAAACCTTTCAGGTGAGATTTGAGGGTAGAAAGTTTTGGAGCTAGATCACATTTGCATCCCGGGCAATACATTCTCTCCTAAAAAAATTCACTACAGTCTCCAAACTAGTGAATGAGTGAACCTACAGTCACTGAATCATCCTGTCGAATTCCAATCTCGACGAACAGGCCCCAGACGACATGCTTCTGGCGCACTGCTCGATCTTCGATGTACTCCAAGTCATCATGTTCGTAAACAGAAGTATCATTCTGATCACTTATCTTCCGCTTGCGAGAAGACTTCTTACTTCTCTCTTGCTGACTATTCTGGCTAGTAGGCGTGTTAGACATTGCGAGTTCGTAAGTTGACAACTAAAGTAGGACTTAAATGAACTGCTTAGAAACATCGCTATTCATGATAATTGCCCTAAAACATCATTATTGCAACAGTTTATTGAAAAATTTTCTGTTTGGTGCAATAAAAACGATTTGCAAATAGCTGTTGAAAAATGTGAAGTACTGAATCTGGGCCGAAACAACACGCGGAAACCATATTTCCTTTATGATTTTCAAATCCCCTCTTGTAATACAGTTACAGACCTTGGCATTACTATATCCCAGGGCCTCTGCTTTAAACCGCACATTGAAAAGATCTATCGTAAGTAACTGTTTACGCTATTAAAAACGCTGAAATCAAACCAGGCTGGATTTCTTTTTCAAATGTTCTGCTCGTATGTGAGGCCAATACTTGAAACAGCTACACCTGTTTTTAACCCGAGCCTGAGAAACGAAATAAAACTTATTGAAAAAGTCCAAAAAATTGCGAAGAACTCTTAAAGTCTCGAACACTTCTGACATATAACTCGATATATATTTTTTAAGTTGCTTAATTCTATCACTAAAGATCAATTTTTAAGTAAAAAATTGTCACAGAACTTTTTTCGCTATTTGAGCCGTCCGGCGGACGGCCGGCGTTAGAAAATTTTAATCGGACGGCCGGCAGACGGCCGGCTGTTAGAAAAAAATTTCGGACGGCTGGTTGGACGGCCGGTCAAAAACGTCTAAGACGGGGACGGGACGCCGTCCAAATTTTAAGAAGCGCGGTCACTATGCTTCTGAGGCGATTTTGAGTCGATATAGGGTGTTTGGAAACACTTTAAAAAAAATTGATTGGGGGGTGTATATCCAAGTAGGGTCAGTATTTGTTATTTAAATTCATTTCATTGACCGTGCCGATGTGGTCACCCAGTGCCCAAATTTTATGCGTGAATATATGTTCGATACAAGAACCGTGATACAGTCAACTCTCGATGCAGTGTACCCTCGATATAGTGTAGATCTCGATATAGTGTATATATTTTGAACCTGATTTGGTCAGCCCTGAGCCAAACTGGCTTATAGTGTACCCTCGATATAGTGTAACCCTCGATATAGTGTATATTTTTTCTCGTCCCCGGGGCTACACTGTATCGAGAGTTGACTGTAATGTAAAAAATGACCAATCTAATTTTATAATTTTTCATAATGCCACTTTCCGTCCATAGTTTGACAGACATCATTGGTTTTACAAACTACGACAATTGCCTCCAGCTGATGACTGTATCTAAGACAATTTGTTTATGTGCCAAGTCCCAAATGGCTATTAAATGAAAAAAATGGTTAGTTGCAACAAGTCAGACAATATTTGTTTTTTAATTCTATTGTATTTTCCATGGTTTTATAAGTCACTATTTTACAGTATTTTCTCTGATTAGGTGGATCCAGATGAGCAAACGAAAAAGTATTATGATAGATAAATACTTGACGATGTAACTAATCCTATTTCTTATTTTTTCTCGTGTGTTTTCGGAAAAAGTAAAAACACCTCAATTAATTCCTCTCTAGCCATTGTTAGCAAGAATCCTAACTGATCAAGTAATTGGCTCCACACAGACTCCCGCGTAACACGAGTCGCGTAACCAACTTGCAAAGGTTTCCTCAACAAGTATTTTAATTTTAACCAGATCCTAATTTTAACCGTCATACTATACTCAAAACGACCTCTCAAATCTAGAGAACATTTTGGTAATCAGAACTCCTATAGTTCATATTTAAATTATTGAGTAATCAACAAAAGTAAGTTGCGTACGAGACCCGACCTGCGTAACACGCTGTTACGCGACTTATTTTTGTTGATTTCTCAATAATTTAAATATGAAGTTTAGGAGTTCTGATTACCAAAATGTTCGCTAGATTCTAGAGGTCATTTTGAGTATAGAATCAGTAACTGTTGAGGAAACCTTTGAAAGTTTGTACGCGGGAGTCTGTGTGGAGCCATTGCAGAAAATACTGTTCTCTGCAAAGTTTCAGCCGACCACAAAAAATGCAATTTTCAGAGAAAAAATTTTTTTAATTTAGATGCAAGAAGAGATTAGAGACCTGCGTGAGGAGCTTGCAGAAATCAAAGAGAAAAACACAACTGCGACGAATCAATCCAGCGCAAGAAGGGACTTTTGAACACTTGAAGAATGTATGTTTTCGGTCTGTTTTTCGTGTAGGACTCTGTTGTATTGTTTGGTTGGCCATTGCAGGCATTGTGATGTCTATGAAATCTAAATAGAATAAAATGTTATTTGCATACTAGAATACCTGTTCTTTTGTTGACCACGGTTTCGTTGTTTTCTAAGTGTACAGAGTGAATCAAAAAACTTCGTCATTTTTTAAAACTTTTTCTCCTCTGAGGTTTCGACTTCTCTAATCTTTAGAGACCATCTGCAAACCAAGAGATAAATCATGAAAACTATTATTCATACGCCATCAACAGTGTACATGCGTATATAGCCTGTGCATACGTTATTTAGGTAATCGTCTAACCAGAGAACCTTAAGTAGTGTTTTTTTCAGAGGCTTCACTGAGAGATTTTTTTGAAGATTCTTGTAGAGCACCCCAAAAGGTTACTACTCATTTGGGCCTTACTTATCTGGGCCCCATATCTCCTCATTTGAGCCCCATATCTCATATTGTATTAGAAAAAGAGCAACCCTACTGTAAAATGATTCGCCCAATACTCTTCCGTTTTCAGAATTTTATTTTTTAGAGCCTAGAGACTATTCCGCGCAATATGCTGAAGTATAACACACTCATTTCCCCTTTTTACGTGAATTGGTGAATGTGTAACTATATTTATGATCATTAATCATCATTTTTGGTCATTTTATGGTAAAAAAAATAATTTTTCTAAAATAATAGTCCGCGTGAAAATAACGTGTTTTTTAGACTATTTAAGACGTAATAAGTTCAAAAAAGTGGTCAAAAGTCGATTTTGAGAAGGTCCCATATAAGGCATTCAGGACGAATATAGTTTTGGTGACCGGGGCCTACCGCATAAAAAAACCCTGGTACACATGCATTTTTCATGCATCCAGAGCTCATTTCGAGTGATTTGTGTCTAAGCTATGTAGATGTGCGCATCTCAACCCCAAGCCACCAAGCCCCCTTCGCCCCCCTAAGTGGGCATGCAGAGCCTACAGAGCGCACAGAGAAAAAATCAGCAGGGGGTACCGAGGCACCTTTTTAGAGACCAGCGAACGCATATATTAGGTTGGTGCATAAGTTTTAAACCATACAAAAGACCGCCAAAATTTTCTTAAAACAGTGTAGACATCAACAAATATTTAATACCATTTTGTAGCCTAAGTGTCCTCTTTCAAATGGCATATTACTTAGCTTGATTATTTTGGATAGGTCACCATTTGGCTCCAAACACCTATGAGGTTATTTTGAGAAGTTGACACGAATTTTCATCACTTTAAGTGATCAAAGTTTTTTTTGAATCTCGAGCGTCATGGCATTATCTTATCACTATGTTGTAGCGCAGCTCAAGAGCTACACCCTCGTTACAGAATGATCTTTTGATATCTGAGTGTTGAGATATGACCTTTTGGAAAAAATTGATTTCTTGAAAAAATGACCAAAATCCGAAAAATTGGCAAAAACTTGGATGTGGGAGATCATTCTGTAACGAGGGGTTTTGTAGCTCTTGAGCTGCGCTACAACATAGTGATAAGATAATGCCATGACGCTCGAGATTCAAAAAAAACTTTGATCACTTAAAGTGATGAAAATTCGTGTCAACTTCTCAAAATAACCTCATAGGTGTTTGGAGCCAAATGGTGACCTATCCAAAATAATCAAGCTAAGTGTAATATGCCATTTGAAAGAGGACACTTAGGGCTACAAAATGGTATTAAATATTTGTTGATGTCTACACTGTTTTAAGAAAATTTTAGCGGTCTTTTGTATGGTTTAAAACTTATGCACCAACCTAATAGGGCCGCAAAGAGTTAGAAAAATGCATTAAAAAGTGTCGGACTAAGCGAAACGCGGAGCTTGAGAGGGTAAACTATAGCGAGACCCGACTATGCCTACAAACCATCTTTAGAATCTTATAGATAGCGCACGAGAGTGCCTATCGAATCCGAAAAATAAAAAAAACTGGTCATTCAAACCATGATATCATGGTTTTTCGGCAACTTCGGGTCGCCATTCTCCGCAATTTTTTCAGAGGTCCTCGCCATATCAGCAGCACTTTATTATATAATTTTGGGGCGTTGACACTCATTTGGGCCCCACTCATTTGGGCTACACCTCAATTGGGCTACACCTCAATTGGGCCCCATATCTCATATTGTATTAGAAAAAGAGGAAAAAACACCAAAATCTTGTCATGATAAAGAAAAATCTCTAAGGCATTCCTTTTTTATCGATAAAATCTGGTAACATCGTACAATTTAAACAAAACGGACGGAGTGCAACGTAAAAGACTATTTTCTATATAAGATCAACGTCCTCTTTATCAGATTCTTCGGCTGACTCATTTTGACAGATAAAAGGGAATTTTGCCAAGTGATGTTGCTCAGCTTTGAGAAATTCCATTTTTTGAAGAGGCTCGTATCTCTGAACCAACAACTTCAGATTCAATTCACTCTTTTCATATTCCAGGCGACGAGGTTGACGAAACGTTTCAGCTCTGAACCTAATACTCTGAACCTAAAATATCTGTTCATGCATGTAAATTTTATGACTTATTCAAAGGATAGCAAACCGGACTGTCATTTGACGACTTTTTCTTACTCTGCTTTAAGGCGTTTAATGAACTGACTTAGAGACATATGTGCTTTGCGAAAACGAGAATGGAATCGTTGGTGCCAACTAGAGTAGTTCACGGTCGGTTTTTTTGGCCTTACCCGGTTTTCGGTTAACCGGTTTTTAGGGTACCCGGTTTTCGGTTTCGGTTGCTCCCAACCCGGTCGGTTAACCGCCGGTTTTTCGGTTTTTTTTCGTGATCAAATTATCTAGTATGAATTTATTTTTAACAAAATTGCTGTATTTACAAACAATTATTATCTTCTGTTTCTTCGGGCTCATCAGTTGAAACCTCGTCTTCATCTGGAGTGGTTGCCGGAGCCAGTTTGAGCTTCTTCAGATTGGCCTTGATAAGTATCAGCATTTCGGCAGTTTTACCTTGAAGTCTGAATTTAATGTGTGATGAAAACAAAATTTAAACCTCAACAATGCTTACCGATTTCTGAGAGTGTTTGCGAAGAGAAGACCGGCAATAGAGAAGACTCGCTCGCTGCTCACCGACGTTGCTGGAACACACAAAAGAATTCTGGCAACCTTTGCAATAAGCGGAAATCGATCCTTGTTCTTGGCCCACCACTGAAAGATATCGACACTTCTTTCTGGACGATCCGAGTTGTGACGATAGTAACTGAGCTCTGCCTAAAGAAGAATGAAGAATGGGTAATTGGCCTCAGAGAATGGTTAACCTTTATCGATGCTTTCATTTCGCGCTGTGAATCCGATGGCTCCCGAGAAGATTTTTTAGTAGTCCAAATATCTAAAAAGTTTATGATTTTTCCTTACAAAGAATAAAAAAACCTGTATCCATGCTATTTTCTTCATCGAAATCGTAAAGCTCGTCTTCAATAGGTACAGTTGCCGCAGTTCCTTCACCAGCTTGCTCCACTAAATGCCACAAATAGAATGAATAAAATAAGAATAAAACATACGTTTCATAAATCGTTCAACGCATTCTTCTTCCAAAAAGTCCCACTCGTAGCTTTGCAAGAAATCATCGTTGTAGCAAAAACGCGGATCAACAAGCATTGACAGATTCAGAAGCTTGTTTCCCTGGGCAAGTGCCATTCGACGTTGAAGATTTTCCACCAAAATTGCTTGAACATTCTTAACCGAGGCCTGGTTTACTGCAACATTTGACACGTATTTGAGAATCCTTTTGACAGTCGGTAAGTAGGTAGAAGCGGTGGATTGCTCAACAGACAGCTAAAACGAGCAAAAGATGCGTAAAGACGCGCAAAGCAAAAATACATACCCTACATGTTTCAGTTTGAAAACCTTCAGCAGCTGCACAACTCTTTGGTGACGGAGATCTTCTTTCTTCAGAGGAGTTAGAGTACCCGCGAGGCGCTTGAGTGTAGTCCAGTTCGTTTGAGTAATGTCTGCAGGCCTTCGAGACGACCCAACTTCAAGCAAAAGTCCGCAGCTTTTAGCAAGGCATTCTTGTTGTCAGAAATCCTAGCAACATCAGATAAGTGCTGTTCCATCGAGTTGCTAGGTCCTAAATAAAAGAAAAGCGATAAAGTGAAAGGAAACAAAGGAAAGTACAATTGGAATCCTGTTTTGATCAATTCCTTCAGAGATTTGGAAGCGCTTTAGAAGATCACCCAACGAAGAGCGATGCGTCCCTCCGACCCACTGGCGCACGGTACGAATCAATTTACAAATTAGCTCATCTCGCTTCAGTGCCTCCGTGACCACCAAATGATAAAAGTGTGCAGAGCATTGAAAGCTGAAAAAAAACTGAAGTTGAGGGCGCAAAAGAAAATAGATACCTGTCGATTTCCAAAAGCCTGCAAGATTTCTGCATGTTCGACGCATCATCCCGCACCATAGCCACCAGTTTGCTCATTTCCAGACGATTCGCAAGCAGGCATTCTTCGATCAAGCGAGCAATTTCGTCACCGGTGTGTTCTTTCTTCATTTCAATGGTGGCCAGACGTTGTCGAACCTCAAAATTCTCATTGACTGTATGCGTCGTGACACTTAAAATCAAATTGTATACACAATATGACAAAAAGGTTACCTGAGCAATGCTGGAAATTTGCTGGGCTTCTGCCATCCATCGCTGGTTATGGAGAAGTTGCCACCACCGATGTTCTGCACAATTTCACTCTTGATTTTGGCCGCCATCCTTGGTATAACTTCCCGAACGTAGTGCAGTCGACCGAAGACCTGGAAAACAAGCAGTGTTCGTTTCAAGTTGAAACTTTCAACTAAAGTAATATTGCCTTCAAATCCGGATAAGCCTTCTGAGTTCGAGCTTGGACATCTTCATCGTCAAAAAGTACATCGAAGCATTCTGGCGCACCATGATTCGGACCAATTGTTCGTCAAGTCGCTTGCTGCCTATCAAATTCCGCTTGCTTTTGTCCAAAGAACGAGGTTATTTTCGGCACCTAAAACATGGCCTTGAAAAGAATGTACCATCAATTGCAATCACTTACAGTTGGTGTTTCGTCGTCTTGCTCATATTCTTTCAGCGTCCTGTCGTGCCCTTTTGTCTTGAGGTGATTGATCATCGATGAAGTAGATGCATCCGGCGGTACTGGCAGACATTTGAAGCACTGCAGGCACTTTCGCTTTGATTCTCCCTCAACGTTGACAACGCTGAAGAACTTCCAAATCTTCGCAGTTTTGATCGGCATTTTCTAAACAAGAAATAAAAAGTTCGTAGGAAATGCAACAAAAAGAAGAATAACTGGTAAAAAACAATTGAATTTGCTCACAAAAATAATTTAAAAATGTTTTGTAATCGTGTCAAGACAAAAAAAAATTAAGCAAAATTGAAAAGAAAACCGGAAAACCGGCCGGTTGGAAGACCCGGTTTTCGGTTTTCCCGGTTTTTTTGTACCCGGTTTTTCGGTCGGTTTTTTTCGGCCAAATACCCGGTCGGTCGGTTAACCGACCGGGTCGGTTAACCGACCGTGAACTACTCTAGTGCCAACCTTCCATGTGATTGTTTGTTCTTGGGAGTTTTTTCAGTGCAGCCGCATTACAATTTCAACTAACAATTGCAAAAAGTCCTTCTATTGGAAGGCCACGCATTCGACGACGGATATAAGTCTTTTTGAAATATTTCAAGTACAGTCAAACCTCGATTTAACGACCCCCGATTTAATGACACCCTCCGATTTAACGACCCCCTTGGCTCAATTTGGTTGGTCAGTTCAAAATGTAAGGAACCATACTGATTTAACGACCCCGATTTAACGACCCCCTTGGCTGGTCCTGTTAAGTTTAGGAACCGTTTGCCCTTGTTTTCCCAAATTTACCAAAGAGAAACCTCGAAGTTTCAAAAAAAAAATTTATCTACAATTTGCCATATTCGAGCAGTTCAGAGTACATGTTTTACAAAGCAGTAGAGAATAGTCAGTTCTCCGACCCCTCGATTTAACGACCCCCCAGAGCCGGTCCCCAAGTGGGTCGTTAAATCGGGTTATTCTTTACTCTAAAGAATTATTCATTGCAAAATAAAATTTGATATAAAATCTCCACGTTAGTAGTACTGGCACCAAGTTTTTACCGATCAAAGGATGCCGCCTTTCTGCCCCATACCTATGGGGCACTATTAAACAGCTGTTACCTACTTCGAAATATTATTGCGAAATATAGGTCAAAAACAGCTGTTACCTACTTCGAAATATTATTGCGAAATATAGGTCAAGAACAGCTGCTACCTATTTCCAAGGGTTGGATCAAGGGTTGGACCAAGGGTTGGACCAAGGGTGGTACCCGAACCAGGTATCCTAGTATTGGGTATTTTTGTTAAAAAGAAAACCAAAAAAGTGAATTTTTTGTCAAAAATTTTTTATGCAAATGTGTTTCCCAATCAAAATAACACGTTTTCTGTAGCATTCAAGGTCTAAAACATCTAAAAGTGGTCAAAACATGATTTGGGTAGTTCCTTATAAAGTTTAGTCAAAATCTATGACAAAAATAGGTGAATCTGTGACAAAAAGTTGCCCCTTTGCGACGAAATTCTGATATGCCCAATTTTGTTGCAGCATAACTTTATTCATCTAACTGTGTTCCAAAAACCACTTACTAGTAAGCAATGGGCATCAAAGAGATGTAGTCGTGGTGTGGTTTAAGTCCTGGAGCATTTGAGGAGTGCCTGGACAAGACAATCTAAATACTACAATTAGCTCCCTCAAATAAACTATATTTACAATATGGTTTTCGAATACACTTCGAGGAGATGTTGAAGCCATCCTCAGCCACCGAGTGGTCGGTCACAAAGCTCAACCCCACTTGGTGGTGGTCGATGTGAAGTAGTTGATTTCTTGGCATGTCCATAAGCCTAAATAAAATGACATTTTGAAGATAAAAAAACAGGTCTGTGTACTGCCATTTTCTAAAAGAAACAAGACTTTCTAATTTTTCGCTGGAAACACATCTGTAAGGTGTTTCAAAATACAGTCTAGTCTCGTTTATCCGACACCCCTCAAGTTCGTTTCCCACCTAGGGTCCAAACACTTTTTAACCTAATTTTTTAAAATGTTTTCAGTTGTCTTTGGTTGTTTAGTCCGAAATATTGCAAGTTCTGATTTTACCAATCATTTTTCCCAAATCCTTTTACGTTGCCATAAAGACCCGCGTCTCTCATTCATCCGACACCTGATTTTTAAAAAGAATTTGCCTTCATAATTGAAAAAAGCACGACATCCCCTACAATAGGCTATCTTGGCATATAGATGTCAAGCAAGGAGGTTTTTTTACTTAAGCCACGTAAATGCGCATCTTTTTTTGTGTACATTGCCTTTTTCTGCTTTTTTACGCTGGCATAAATTTCTCTCTTTCATTTTTTTAATTTTCTTCGAAACTGAGCATTCGGTTTGCTCTCCTTCTCATCTCAATGCAAGCTATACCAAACTAAGACCTAAGAATGCTTCAAACACTTTTTTTTATTCACTTTTTGGTTTATTAGCTTTTGTAATGCCATAAAATGGTCTTGTTTTGGATGTTCATTTGAAAAATGGTAAGCAAACAGCAGTGTTTATTATCGTGTATAGTATTGTAATTTTGTATTCCGGTCAAGTCGATTTAGTGTGCATTTGGACATAATTAATTTGGCTCGGTTAATTTAGCTTTCTGAATTTAAGCCCGTTGTGATCAGGTTAAAAAATTTAAAGGAGCCAAGATATCTTGCTAATACAAAAGTCGTTCTCTCCACAGCGTGTCAAGCGTCAACTACAAGTTCAAATTCTGTTTGAAATTATTAGTTTCGTGTCGGACCATGCGATAATTGTTTGATCCCAAGTTTTCCTTTTTTAAATTAAATTTTTAATGTTCGATTATAAACATATTATATCAATCAAATAATTAGTTACAGCTTTATCTTTCCGTGTTTTTATTTTCTTCATTGTACACTAAATATTCATTGGCAACTTCTTTTACCCATACCTCCCTCGAAACTCTATAAAAAAGTGAGTCTATATAGAATGTAACTCTTTGTCTGAAGGCTATCAATTAGTGGTTTAAAATGAAGTTTGTTCCTCTGACAAAGTTCTAGCCTTTAAAGAGCTTATCCATTTTTTCGACAAAATTTTTTAAATTTTTACAGAATTTCACCACATTTTTGGTAAAAGCCATTTTTTGGTTTACGGTAAAAAGACCAAGAAAAAGATGCAGAAACAAAATAAGAAATAAGAAAAGAAATGACATTAAAAAGTTAGCAAATGCTGCGAAAATTATAGTTGAGCAACTGAACATTAAAAATGGCGCTAGAAATGTTGTTTTCGACTAAATTCTAACCATTAGCCACTTTCCACTAGATACAACTCTGATATTACTGGAGTAAATGCCCGAAAAATAAATACTCGGTATTCAAGCAACCCTAGTTTTGACACGCTGTGTCACTAAGTCTGACAGTTTCAACAGAATGAGTTATTTCTTATTATATATTTCGAAAATTAGAAAAAATTATGGAGTAGGATATATTGCTTTAGCAAAAATTACTCAACCACAGTCTTCGTTGAAAAAATTATGTCTCATAGAGCACAATTTGTACTCGGTTTTTATTACAGGCTGCAGATAATCATTGATATACATAAAAAGCCATATTTAGCATGTTTAGACACACGTGGATACGTTTGCAGCGTTAGAAGCGTTATAAACAAAGTAATCACAGA